>CM012454.1:5576361-5646361 GCA_003999625.1 Oryzias javanicus | reverse complement strand
GTCTCGGGTACTAACAGTCCAGTATGAACACCATACGCTAAACCTAGATCCAAGAATGCCTGTTATCCTACACATTCTCACTCCCAGCTCATCATATCTGGACATATGTTCAGACCCTCTGCATCGCTTTTTGACATTTTGGGTGTCCCCAACTCATTGTTTTGTTGATGTGCTGGCGGTTAAATTACTGGTTCCCAACCATCGGGACACAGTGCCGGACATAGTGATGGATGCGGCACGGGTGCCGGGTAAGGGTACTGAAATTGGGATGAGGTGCGGTACTAGTACCTTAACTGGTCCCAATTGGTCCATAACTCTCCGAATATGGACCGGTCCGTGTGCTGAGGGTTGGGGGACCTGGTACCAAACAGATCTCTGGTACTAGTTCGCGGCCCGGAGGTTGGCTACCCCTGTTTTAATGGGAACTGCCAGCACATAAAAAAAAAAAAAAAACTGCGAGTTGGGGGCACCCAAAACGTCAAAAAACAACACGGCAGGAGCCCCAACACTATGTTCATATATGACGAGTTGGGAGTGAGAATGTGTTGGTTTAGCATGTTCTAGAACACGTCTTTTGTGTACGTTGCTTTAAACATAGTAGAGGCACAAAAACACAAAAGTCTAGTTTTCCATTATTTTTGTTGGACTTTTCTTTACAAAAGTTACTTTTTAAGAAGTTCATGTAATGAATTTAAATTCACTAATTGAGTCACATTCAGTCACTAAAAGTCATCCAGGTTTGACAGTTTGACGGAGGTGTGACTGAGTATCTGACAGCATTCTTTGCTGTGAAGCGTGACGGCTTGTTTTCATTTTGAGCTCTTTTAAAGGCTGTGAATGTGTCACACTTGTCTCTTTTAAGTAACCATTACAGTAGGCGATCCGTCAGGCTGCCATCACCCCTCACCTACAACAAACAACATAAGTGCCCTTCAACACAAAGAGTTCACACCCTCATCTTGCTCAATCTGCTCGTTTGATTTCTCTGTGGCCGGGATTATCAGGATGTATTTGTGGGTTCCTGCGTGGGAGAGCGGCGTTTGACACAAGAGCTGCAACACTGCAGCCGTTTCTACTGCATGTTAGAGACAGTTTACGCCTTCACTTTCTATGTAAACGCACAAATATGCACATTTTGGGATTCCGCATTCAAAACTTGCGTGTTCACACATGTAGGTAGCCTAGTGGTGCTTTTCAAGCTCTACATACAAAATGCAGGGCTGTTGAATGTACATTACAAGTTAAAGGAGGTGGAACTTTGACCAATCAGGGATTCAGATTTGGTGGTGACGTATTTAAGTCAACAAATTGATCGTGGAGGAGAAATTACTAATTGATGTTTGAGTCAGCAATGACACCAAGATTTATGACATCAAGTCTGTCATAAAATACATTTACAGAAGCCCCGAAGTGCAAATTATATCAACAAATGACTACGCAATAAGACATTAAAGAGCAGAAAAACTATTCAAAAATGACAAAATAAAAAAAAAAACAACTTTACATTTCAGAATTGCAACAAAGAAACAAAATAAAATTAAAACATGTAGAGGAAAAAAAGTAATTTCCAGAAATAAGATGAAATATTAAAAAAAAAACACAGAAAAGTCTGATGTTATTTGATTTTTTAAATTTTAATTTTTAAATAGATCTTCAAAGTCTTCAAATTATTACGGATTAGTAGCAGCTAATTTTGGGTTGAAATGATGGAAAAATATCATCATCCAATCAGCAAGGTCCCACACTGCCAACCTTTTCTGATTTTCTATTAAAAGGGAAAAATTGTTTGGATAAAAAAAAGGTTATTAACAGAAGTCAAAATGAAATGCTATAAAATGAAACCAAGAAAAGGTAGGTATTTGGGACATCCCTGAATGGATGATGACATTTGCCCATCATTTAAACTGAAACTATTTGGCATAAAGTGATGCTGGATTTCATCATCTAATCAAATATTTCCCATATAACTTTACATTTTCTGTTTTTTTTTATGGTTTCATTTTGCAGAATTTTACTCTGATTTCTGGAAATTACTTTGTTTTCTGAAAAATTTCATTTTTTAATCATCTTGTATCTCTGCTTTGATGCCTATAATTTTGTTGTTTACTAAAATTTAAAGTATTTGTTTTCATAATTGTCATTATGCATCCTTTTCAATGATAATGCTATTTTAAATGTTTTTAATTCATTGTTTTTAGCCTTTTAGGTTTTAACATCTGTCCAGGGAAAATAGAGGAAAAATTGCCACTGGGCTAATTCTGTCTTTTAAATAAAATTGATGTATATATTCAGAGATAACTGCCTACAAGGCTGGTCAAAAAGTAATTTGAGAATTCTGCAATTTGTTTTTTGAATAAAAATCAAGTTTAAGGTAGAAAAGTATTTTCAAAATAAAGCAAATCATTACTTTTACCACATTAGCGAGCCGTTAAGCATCTCTCAGTGATCAGATTTCATTTGTGTGGCCACTTCTGGTTGTCATGGTCTCCTCTCCCTCCTGCCAGGTTATACACCTGGCCTGACACTAAAGGTGCGTCTGTGTGCACTGTGACTCAAAGCATTCCTGCAGAACTGCACCTGTTTTCATCCACAAGGAACAGAAAGTGCAGAGCGTGTCGCATAGGTGCGTTCCTGCATTTCATGTCCAAGCAGGCCGTCAGGTTAGAGCCTCAGAGACAAACATGCAAAACTCCCGATCTGAGATGACAATGTGACCTCATAAAACGCCATACATAGAGTCCTGACTTGTAGAATCCATCAGGGAAAAAAAAAAAAAATCAAGACTCACCAGTAGATCCTCAGTAATCAATAAGGAAATCCAGACGACTTGAAGATCCGCAGCAGAAGAGTGAATCTGTCAGAGTCTCTGCAGTTTCATCTGACCACCTTCCCTCCCCACCCACACCCTCGGTCCCTTCTTTCCTGATGTCTCACTCGCTGTGTCATGCTTGTTGTAACACGTCGTAGGAGGGAATGAATGGGCGTGCCCCCCACCCCCCCACCCCCTACATGGCCTGCCTCTGTTGACAGCCCGAGAAAAGAAAAGATTTCTGATTCAGATCTGAGCTTTGTGCCTCCAACAAAACCTCTCTTTCCGTCGCCGCCGTCCGATTTAGTCTGCAGTGAATGCAGGAGGAGATCATTTGAAGTGGTAGCAAAGCAGGAAACTCGGCACGGATGGGTGACTTGCAGGCAGAGACTTGCTGCTGCTGCCGCTCAGACGTTTCTGTTTATCACAACTCAGTATCCAACATTAGCAGGATTTTTTGTTAAATGAGGATGGCGTTAAGGTCAAATCCTGCAGCAGAAAATGGGAAGATTGAAGGATTTTGGATCTCTTCTCATAGAATTCTGGATTGAAGCCTCTTTAAAAAGAAATCTATATAATTGACCAACCATCAGGTGGTTTGTTTAAAAAAAAATCTGGCCTAATTAATTTATTGTAATAGTTAATACCACAAGAAAACATCATTTACATTTTTTTGTGCAGGGAATTTCAGCTACATTTTCTTTTTTTTTTCTAGCTCACACATTTAATCCTTCCATGGATTAAATGTGTGATGATTACCTCTATGAATAGTTTGTTTCTTTTAGATTTTTTTCCCACCGTTTTTGCTCCTCCTCCAGTGGCGTGCCGTGAACAAACCAGTTTGTGTTTTTAGATAACGTGTTTGACTTCATGTGTGTGAAACCACAGTTTCGGTTCTTCCCGTTCGGTCCTTTTCTCTTCCATTTTGTTGAAGTTGAAGTGATCTGTATCTTTCTTTAGATTTGTTTCTGAAAATTTGCTGAGTCTGCCAGTCTGCGAGGGAGAAGGGCCGACTTTATAAACTGGAATATTCTAACTCTAGCTGGTCCTTCCGGAAATATAGGAATCCACATTTCTCTCCTTTATAAATGTCCCATTAGGTGTATACAGAAGATATTGACCTATTTAAAAAGAAAAAAGTGATATTTACAAAAGAAAAGAAAAAAAAATATATATATATACAAGAAAAAACAAGCAAAATGTGCAAATTGTAATGTGCAAACTATAATAATAATAGGGGGTGTGCAAAATAGAGGCAATAATCGGTCGTTTTATCTATTACAGCGGGATGAGGAGTTATATAATCTTATTCAGTTTGGAATAAGATTCCAAACCAGGAGACAAAGGAAGGAACGACATTTTACCTTAAAGTATGATCATTGGTCTATTGTAAATGCATTCCCATATTTAAAAAAAACAAAAACAAAACATTAAAAAGTTTTTTCTAGGAGTTAGTTACTCTAGAGCAGCAATAGTTTGTTTACACACTGGAGCTCCATCTTCAGGGTCGAGAAATCAGAAGATCTGACAACAATCTTACTCTGGACACA
This sequence comes from Oryzias javanicus, assembly GCA_003999625.1. Taxonomy (NCBI): domain Eukaryota; kingdom Metazoa; phylum Chordata; class Actinopteri; order Beloniformes; family Adrianichthyidae; genus Oryzias; species Oryzias javanicus. The sequence continues at coordinate 5,642,002 of CM012454.1, read as the reverse complement.
CCTTTACTTTCATTACAGGTTTAAGTAACAAAAGCTAATGAGGATACTTTAGAAATCTAGAGAGACGGTGCTTCACTCGCGTGCCACCCAACACAAACACTCAAAGATTATTCCTGTAAAAACACAGGAGATGCTCAGAAGATCCATGGAGACAATGAGCGGCCCGAGGCGCTGATGCAGGCAATTAACTCTCCCCTCCTCCCCGCAGATCTCTATCCCGTCCCGGAGCATCACTCAAACGCAAGCGGGAAAAAATGAAGCCTCTCAAATGAAGCCTCTCTCAGGCCGTGTTTCTGTGCCTGGAGAGCGTAAACCAATCAGATGAGGCTGAAACCGTGTAATGGACATGTTCTGACAGACCAAATTTATGGGGTTATTCTCCCCACCCCCACCCTGTTAGGGGTTTGTTGTCTTGTTTAGATGCTATCATCCTGCAGCCAAGCATTCACGTGTTCTGACGGGGACGCGGCGGAGACGAGAAAAAAAAAAAGGGTTGCTGTATTTTGTTCTGGAACACGGATCTACTCCGCGGTACTGAGAACAGGAATGTTGGGGGGGAAACCCCAAAGTGTGTTTATGTGTGTAGAAGAGGTTCAGATGAAAATAAAGCAGTGTTCCTGCTGCTCTGACCTGAGGCCGTCCCGAAAACAACATTTTTATTTCCTTCAAGGAGCCTCTTCAAATCAGCCAAAATGACAAATAAAGAGACAGGGGGCGGAGCAACTTAAGAAATAATGGGGTGGCACCTTCCCCTCTTGAAGAACGTCAACTAAGATTAAAATAGTATCAGTACAATCATCTATAAACATAGCTAAAATGACAAAAACAGCATTTTTGAATTAAATCTTGATACTATTAATAACAATAATAATTAAAAAAAACTGTTTAAAATACTATTTTTTAGTTTTTAATGGATTTTTACTCATCCATTCTCATTTTCCAAAGTCGTCTCCCTTCCGATCCCTCATGTTCTATAGATCCAGTCCTGGACAGAATCAGTACCACTGACAATCATTCACACAACTCCCATAGATGATTGTTTACAATAACCAGTTTAGTTTCTTGGAAACTCATTGCAAACATGACCAGAAATGTTTTTTTTTTGTTTTGTTTTTGCTGATTCTGAACCGTGCAGGAATGATAACGCTTCTCCCCTCTTCCCACCACCTCCCTCCTCTCCGTTTACAGGCAGGTTTGTGAGCTGGAATGACAAAGGGAAAGTGCTGTTCAGTCACCTGTCGGGACCTGACTGGAAGGGAAAAGGCAAAAAAGCGTGGAGTAGAGAACAACAGGAAGAAGCCAGAAAATGGAAAGATTCTACTTGATGGAGGCGAGCTTTAATCAACTTTGAACTGGACTGCAGAGTTCTGTAGTTCTAGCACCATCACCTCACAGTGAGAAGGTCCTGGTCCAGATCCCAGCTTGATCCTCTCTGTGTGCATGTGTGGGTTTTCTCTGGACACTCCCACAGTCCAAAAAACCAAGTCACACTCTCACTCTCAAGTCGTCATTTTTTGACAATTTGGGTGTCCTCATGTTTTTCAACGTTCCCATTAAATGAAGTAAATGAAGTAAAACCGGTTCAGTACTGCAACAGGTACCCAAACCTGGTGCCTCTACCCTTTCCTAAGACCAGACCAGATGCGGTACTGGGTACAAAATAGGTACCAGATGCGGAAATGGGCGCTAACCGGACATGAACTAGTACCGCATCCCAAGAGTTGCAGACCCTTGATTTTACAAACAGCCAGTACGTCAAAAAACGTTGGGTCTAAGACACCCAAAACGTCAAAAAGTGGCGCGAAGGGGACCTTAACCAAACGTCAATATGTGAAGACTTAGTGTTGAAAATAAACATGCTTCATAGGTTCATTATTGACTCTACAAGTCTCCCCGTGTATGTAAGTGTAACGAGTTGGGTGGGGTAGGTTCCCTCTTTTCTTCCTATTAGAGATCGGATGCTGTGCAGGAGTCAGGACACCCAGGTTGAGCCATTTCAGGGGGGAATAACAGTTTATTTTGCCCACAGGGTTTAAAAGAATATAAATAAGGATAAAAGTCAATAAAAAATGTCCAGGAACTGGTGGTCCACTTGAAGATCCTGGTCCAAGGAGCACGCAGTCCAAACCCAGGCTAAAAACACATAAAACAAATAAAACCAGGATAAAAGTCAATTTAAACCAAAAACATGCAATAAAATAATCTAAAAATGGGTTTGAAAAGGTCTCCTTGGACAATTTAAAATGAGGGGAGACAGAGAGAGCTCAAAGAGGGGTGGGTCGCAACCACACCCCTCTGCTGACATTCTCCTGCGCCGCCTTCCCCGCCTCGCTGCCGTTGCTCCCTGTGAAGGCTCTTTTTGCTGCCGGCACCCAAATCTCAAATGTGGGCCCGTATCCTCCACGGGGGCTCCACAGACCGCTGGCGCTTCACGCCGCCACCGGTTGTGGCTTCTGGGGCTCTGGCAGCTGGGGCAAGCCCCCCCAGTTGACTGGGGCAGCTCCTCTCCATTTCTTCAGCATCTGGCCATCTTCTGCGCCTGGTTTCTCTTCTTGGCTCTACTGCTCCTTTTAAAATCTTCAAAATGGAGTCACCTGGTCCCGCACCTGTGGCTCATTAGTTCGTTTAGTTGAGCATTCACTGACCCTTAGAGTCACAGGATTTTGGAATAGAGCCACAGAGAAAAAAAACCCACAAGTAAAACATATACAGAGTTGCCCTCTGTCCAAGTTGTACCCCATCTTCACCCAAAAGTAGCTAGAAAAGGCTCCAGCAACCCTCTATTCCTAAGAGGGAATCATGAGAATATTGATGTTTCTTAACATAATTTACATCCTTACAACTATTTTTTTTAAATATCCTTTTTAACAAGCGCTTATTTGTTTATAACATCCTTATAAGAGAGTTTACATCATATGTTTCAATCCAGTGTTATCTTACAAAACATTCACCAGACCACTGCTTCAGTTTATCGTTTCATGTCTGCCTAGAATCATAAATTTAATACTGTAGATAGAGTCTTCAGTTATTTGTTTTGTTCCAGACTTTTCAGATCTAGATGGCTGTTTTCTCAACAAAAAAAGACAGTAGAAATGATTATTTTCTCTGAGGATGTGTTAAGTTCTTCTGATTACTGAAGCATTTTTTTTATTTTCTTGTCAGATCTTGTTTTGTCCTGTTATGAGTCTTTGAAGGACTTTCTCAATCTTTTGCATGTATGTCGAATTAATGTTATTAATCATTGCTTAAGAATTGTAATGGGGGGGTTAGCTTAAAGGTGCAATTTTGACAGTCTGAGCCAAATTATTCATTTGGGAGAACTTTTGGAGTCTTATTTTCACTGCTGCGTTTTTCCAATCTTGACAGTTACACTCAATTTATTGTATTCGTAAAGCTTCACTTAATTACTGAGATAGTCCAAAAAAGTTCTGCAAAAAAAAGCAAAAGTCCTTCAAACTTCCAACAAAAGACAAGATGTTTGGTTTTTGTTTTCAGTGTGATCAGATTTCTGATCGTTATCTGCAAATACAGGAATGTGATAATCATATCTGATCGCTTGGATCTTACTGGTTGCAGCTCTTTACTTTAGGCCCAATTAAAATTCCTGCATGACCTGGAGGAACATCAGTGAAGCCGTGATGCAAACTAACAAAATAGGGGGTTCAGTGAAGGAGGACGAGGGAGGTTAATGTGGGGGAGGACGATGCAGAGAAGGTTTGATGGAGGCAAATGAGTCGCTATGGTAACCCTGAAGGAAGCAGCTAAAATAGAAAAAACAAAATGTATTTATTAATGTCTTTAATATGGAATAATAAGGGTTAAAACACTTTACGATTAATAATCCTTCCAATATATAACTTTTTAAAATATAAAAACATTTTTTTTAAATGTGTGTACTTCTTATGGTTTGTTAAAAATAAGGAAGACTATCTGGCACTTATGCATGTCATAATTGTCATTAATGTCATAATGACAACAATTTAATTATGATATGGATTTGATTATCATGCAATTATTATTTCAAAATGTCACGGCTAATGTTCTTTTTTTCTTCTTTAGATGTTTTGTTTTTGACAGAACTCATGCTAAGCATTAAAGTTATATCTCTTGCATCTCTGCTATAAATCATTCACAGACTTTATTGATCCTGAGTCATGGCAGTGTCATCTGTATGTGCTCGAGATCAGCAGAGAAATGATTCCTGAGTCATTTTTTGGATGAGTCGGCATTTCCTAACACACTATGCTGGATTGAAAAGTTAAATATTGGACGATTTAGGGCAACTTTCCAAAGTTTTCAGAGACCACTGAAGCAGAATTCTTTTAAGTCCCTTTGGTTCTCTGGATATCCATCCCCACCATAGATGTATATCATTACCACTGGATGAAGTGAGGTCCGACGTCTCCTATAGAAAATGCCTTACAACTGCTCTCATGAAATAGGTTTGGAGCCCGACGACAGTGATTTGTCCCAATCGGTCTGAGTTCCTGTTTTTAGAAGAACTACTGTTGCCAATCATGAGTGAGCTTGTTGGAAGTCAACACTTCTTCCACTGAAATTAGGCTTGGGATAATCTGTCAATCAAACGTTGGAGGTGGGGCCAGCAGGCACCAGAGCTTTTACTGAGGAATCTGATTGCTCAGTTTATACCTTGCAATAAAGAAAAAATATATATATTTTAAAAAAATAAGATGTTAAAGAAAATGTTAAGAAAAATGTATCGTAGTGAGAATTGTTTTTCTGACAAATAAAATGATTTAGTAATGAATGTCTATTTCTTGATAGAAGTCAATGGGATTTTGACTTCTTGGAGCCCGTAGGTACTTCCTGTTTTGAAGGGAGGGGTTTATACAGTCAATGATCCCCACTGAATCCTTTTCTTGGGGTTGCTGGAGCTAACCCAGCTACTGTTGGGTGAAGGTGGAGTACAACCTGAACAGGTCACCCGACTGTTGCAGGGCCACACACACCACACCTAACACACACCAACTAACCTATGATTGAAGTTTTTGGACTTTGGATGGAAAAAGGAGTGCCTGCTGAAAACCCATCAATGCAAAAGAAACATCAGCTACTGCTGCATCGTGCAGCGTCTCTCTGAACTCCTGGGACTGATTCAAACCAGACAGATGTTTCCTCTCTTCCTCTCTCTGGACGTTCCCTCATCTCTTTTTTTCTTCAGTACTCTGCTTTACTTTCACTGCATACAGAACAGGTCAGGTGAAAAAAAAAACAAAAAAAAACTCAACCGATTTTCCTTGGAAAAGTCATCTGGGAGGCAGGTGTTTTCCCGCCATTCCTTTCCTTTCCACCTGATGATCTGACATGCAGTCCCAGCTCACCTCTCATGTTGGGGATCTGGAGCTGACAGAGTCTGGAGCTTTGCCAAGTTTCACTTCGACAACCGCTCTGGCACAAAAAGGCTAAACTGTCTCTGAAGCTTGAAGTAAACGCGTTTGAAAAAAGATCCGACGAATCACTTTGCTCCCGGTGAAGCAGCCAACAAATTCCAGAGCGGACAGACAGGTTACGACTGACAAATTTTGTTTTACGGCCACCGATTGCAATAGAAATAAGATAATTACCAAACACTCAAAGTCTTAAAAAAAAGTGTTAAAACTCAACCAAAAACTGTTTCCTGAGTTTCTGTTGAAACATGCAGATGACAGAAACCATATGAAACCTCCTTCATCCTGACAACACAAATCAATTCAATCTCATTTTCCTGTTTAAAAGAAACATAAACTTGTTCTGACTGGGTTTACACACTAAATGGTGTCTGAGGAACACACAGCCACAGGCTGATCGTCCTGAAGAAAAGGATTGTTGCTGATTTACTTGTGTTTGCACGTCGGCACAAACTCTTTGATTCAGTCATGCTGGAAAGAAGATTTTTCATGCGCAATTGTGTTATTTATTTATTTATTTTTTAAAACAGTTTAACTTCTTCACACTAACTTTTGGATAATACTTCCCAAGAGGCTGCATACAGAGTAGAGTTTTTTCACTTCAATGAACTTATCGCATCTAATTAGGACACACTAATATTCATTGAAACAGGATGACAGATTTTATCCAACTTATAAAATAATATTAATTACACAGATAAAAAAAAGAAAAAAAACAAGTATGGTACTTACTGGGTATTCATATGGTACCTGGTACCTACAAGGTGCTTTATTGTACCTACAAGGTAGCTACTGTGTATTTACTCAGATCCTCAGTGCTTCATAGTACCTACTGAGTACTGAGTACTCATCCTACTTACCATGTGTAAGAAAAGAATAAACAGAAAGTACCATTTGAGTACTTAAAGTCATGTGATCCGTGTATGTCAAATCAAATCAAATCAATCTTTATTTATGTAGCACTTTTCATATAAAAATAACACAAAGTGTGTGTTTCACGACATTCACCATGTCTACAAAGTGAGTAAGTACACAGAGAGTATCTTTTAAGTACCTTGAATTCATGTGATACGTTTTTTCCCATTGGACCTACCATAAGAAGAGAGTACGAACACAAAAAATACCTTTTGAGTACTTTGAATTGATGTCATAAGTTCATGTGCGTTTTATGGTATTTACCATGTGTATAAAAAGGAGTGGGTAAACAATAAATTCCTTTGTAAGTACTTTGAATTTATGTGGTAAAGTCCATGTGTGTTTCATGGGACTTAAGAGAGCAGGTACACAAAAAGGACTTTTCATGTACTTTGAATTTATTTGATAAGTTTATGTGGATTCCTTGGGACTTACCAGCTGTAAGAAAAGAGTATAAACACAAAAAGTACCTTTGAAGTAGTTTGAATTCACGTGATAGGTTTATGTGTTTCATTATGACGCGTAAGAAAAGAGTAAGTACACAAAAAACATATTTAAAGTACTTGTAATTAAAGTGGTAATTTATATGTGTGTTCCATGGTATTTTACATGTGTAACAAGAGAGTAAGTTTAGTCTATTGAGTACTGAATTCACGTGGTAGGTTTATGTACCACATAAATATGAAGTACAAACTGGGGGGATGTTAGAACTTAAAAATCAGATTAGGAAGAACCACAGAGACATGTTTCAGTGTGTCTGTGTGCAAAACTAAACTGCTGACATAGAGGTCATTGAGTGTTCATGCCAATCTCAAATATGTCAAGTAATTAATGTTTTATAAAGATAATCAGTTAGATATTGATTTTTTTTTATGGATGAATGTGACCATATGTTCTGATACTATTGATAATTGTGTTATATCTGTTACATGACATAATGTAACTGTTGTTAGAATCTTGAGGTTGAGTCATAGCAACTTTTCTTTTCTTTCCTTTTGATGCTGTGACTCATGACTGTTATCTAGATGACTGAAAACCTTCACCGTCTGTTGTAAGAATGTTTTCTGAGCATCATTAATAATAGGTAATAAGCAATCCATTAGTCAGTTTACTTAATAAATAATCTGCACTTGATCTAATGAGGACCAGATCATGAGAGCTGCTGTAAATATCCATCCATCCTCTTCTGCTCATCCAGGCAAAAGATGCCCGGATGTCCCTCTCCCCGTTCAAATCAAATTAGTGAATCTAATGTGACATGCATGTGTTACTTTCAAAAAGTCTATTAATCGTGGTCAAGATGATGGCATCCACTTCAATAATCTTTTGCTATTTTTTTCTTTATAAACTAATAATCAATGAGTTTCATTACAGTATTGAATTGTTTTTCAACATTAAAATAAATTAATTAAAATAATTGAACATTTTTGCAGGATTTATAGAAAACTTACCAATTAATGAATGAATTTCAATTTAAGTTTTTTTTAAAAAACTGATTTATTTGCAAACTTTTCTTCAAACAATGAATAGAAACTTTGAGAGGATGCATGGTAGACGTCAGATATACTGTATGTAGTGTAATCTTTCAGATGAGGAAACAGACAATTCCGAGAACAAAAGTGCATAAAGTACAGACTGCAATGCAATAACATGTAAATACATTTATAAAAACATCTAAATAGGACTTTCATAATACATTGTGTAATTCTACGTTTTAAGAGTCAGTTTTGATGCTCCTTTTGACTTCCTGTTTCCCCCCACAAGCAGGCCTGTGTTTGAACATAGGGCGCCTCCTGCTGGTAGTAGGTGAAGGTGCAGCTTTAATCTTGACGTCTTTGAAGGGGAGACACTTTGGCACAACACAAACATCATTCATATCTTCATTTCTGCTCACAGCAGACAGACATTTCCGGGTCTGAGGTTAGTTACTTCCTGTTCTGAAGAACACTTAGTATCGCAAAACTCCAGTCTATAAAGTCATGTGCTTGTAAACTAATAACAACAAAAAAAAAAAAAGTAACAAAGGCATATTTTAATCATAAAAGTGTCATCAACATAATAAAGTTAGGTTTAATTCTCTGCTCTACGGCATGTAACTCTTGAAAAATCAAGTTTTAGAAAGTGAAATGAAGCACAGATTCAACAGTTCACCAACTTTGACGGATTTCTACAAACTTTGTTGCCGCACATCAATTCTGACTCTCTACAGAAAGAAAGAACATATTTTATATCTTTGAAAGTTTCAGATGCAGTGAAGCTTTCCAACACATCTAATGCACGCATGTCAAAGTAAAGGCCGGGGGACAGGATCCGGCCCTACAGGTAATTTTACTTTATTATTATTAATGACCCAATGTTATCTTGCACTCATTTCCAATTTGTATAATTTTGAAAAAAAAAATATTATTATAATTATAATTATTATTATTATTTAAGTTTTAAGTTGATTTACTCTGGAATAATATTCCTGCCATTTTATTATTCACAATTATTTTAAAATGTTACAGCTTTGAAGTTTTAAAAAATCAACATTCTGCTAGCTTTTTGGACTATTTTGGCATTTACTAAAATTTTTTTGGCTATTTTGGAGTTTAGCTTATATTTCAGCTACATGCTAGCTGTTTTGGCTACTTCAGGCTTTTTGCAGTTTTTTGGGCTATTTGGAAGTTGAACTAATTTTTTCAGCTACAAAGCTATTTTGGCTAACCTACGTTTTTTTGTTTTTCTTTTTTTAGTTTTTTGGCTATTTTGGCATTTACTGTCAGCTTCAGCATTCTCAGATATTAGCTTTAGTGATTTCAACTATCAGCTTCAGCATTGTTAGCTATCAATTTCAGGATCATCAGTTGGCATCTTCAGCAGCCAAATTCAGCTAACAGCATTCACACTAGCTTTATAATATAGGTAATAATATATGTTGTAGTTCATAATCATTTTAAAAAGTTTCATTTTTAAATATGTATTTTTAGTGTGTTAAATACATTTTTATCCTATTCGGCCCACAACCTAAGGTGTGTTTTGGATTTTGGTCGGTTGTGTGATTGAATTTGACACCCCTGATCTAATGCTTTTGCTGCATAACTTAAATGCATCCAAGGCAACCCACTCGGGTCATCTGATCATTTAGAACTTAGCAGAGTGGTAGTAGTGTTAGAAATTTATCTCTGAGCTATAGAAGGGACTGTTGGCATGGAGTAAGCCTGCCCACTGTTCACACTCTCTCCCACTAGCTAACCGCTAACACCGCTTATACCGCTAACCTAATATTTACAGCATAAAACAAGAAAAAGGGAAGCAAAATGTAATTCAAGCTGATTCTGAAGTGGAGGAGAGCAACCCACCGTCCCCGGTGACGGTTAAGCACAAAATCTTTAAAATACTTTAAGCTTCCAACCGTTAACCTGATCAATCCGGTAGATTCTGAAGGAGAAAAGCGTCTCGAGCCGTTGATCGTGTTAACAATTCAAAAATGATTGTAAATCAAAGACCATAAACACAGAAGCTCTGGTATCATCAGTGATGGCTTTACCAAAATCAAAACCGCGCTTTTCTTTGCGTCAGAATTCTTGGATTCACGCCGACATCGTAAAATGTCAGATTTACTACAACTCAAATATTGTTATTTTGGCCTTCCCTGCAACATCTTCTGCCTTAATGAGTTGAACTCCTCTGTGACGGCCTTAGCGGCCATCTCCGCTGCCTCTGCTGGTGTTTTTGCTCCCTTTGCAGCTTCATGTCCAGCCATGCCCCCCACCGCTCCCCCTGCTATTGCTGCAGTTCCTGCAACCACGCCCGCTATAATCCCAGAAACTAAAGCTACCTCACTTCCTGCTGCTGCAACCACGGGGACTTTTTTCATTAGGCTCCTGGCATCAGGCAGGTTCTTAACAGCGCTGACAACCGCCGCCACCATGTTTACCAAACCAAAGAAAGCCCCCAACAAGGCTCCTGTTGCCGTTCCTGCCAACAGGGTCAGAAAGTCATTCAACGCTTCGGCTCTTGCTCGTTTCCTGATCTCTAACGGGGTTAAGTTTCCCGCTTCCTCTTTGATGCAGCCTTCATATATCTGGATTCTTTTCTCCACTTCCTGTAAAGCTTCATTGGTGTAGTAGCCTGTGGTTTTTTCTGCCACCATCCTGTCAATGGTTTCAAGCAAAGCCTGCAGCTGGAACTGGTTGCTCCTGTACTGATGAGGCGGTTTGTCCTTCCAGTATTTGTTGTCGAAGACGAAGCACCGACGCCCACACTTCTCCACCAGAAGACTCAGATTCTCATTCCCTTCAACGAACTCTTCAATTTTCATATCCTGGGGCAGCTGGTCACCGTGAGTGAAGACAATCACAGCATGCTGCAAGGCATCATTGGAAAAAAACTGGCAGATTTTGTCAATGACCTCCTGCTCCTGTTTAGTGAATTTGCCCACTTTGAACACAATGAGAAAAGCATGGGGCCCAGGAGAGCACTCTGTGAGACACCTGATGATCTCCGGCTTCATATCCTCCTCAGATCGCCTTGTGTCAAAGAAACCAGGAGTGTCCACCACAGTGGTGCTTGCTCCATTGACACATTTAGTCTCAGCCTGACATGAAACTGTTCCAGAGTTGGCAGAATGATGTGCAGTGAAGAGATCCTCTCCAAATATGGTGTTGGCCAAGTGGCTTTTCCCTGATCCAGTTTTTCCCAGCAGGACAATCCTCCTTGATCCTGAGAAGGAGATCGATGGTTAAGCCCAATATTGTCAGATTTTTTTGTAAGATTTTTTCTTTTGTAAAGTTATTTTAGAAAATGATTTAATTTGAACTTCCAAACCCACCTTTGTGTTTAAATTCTTCTTGCACAGAGGTGAAGGCCTGCAGAGATATGAAGTAGTTTAAACAAAGTCAGGTGTGATGAAACTGAGAAAACTTGAAAAGTTTCAAAGGAATTGAAAAAAATGGAAGCACTTAAAAAGTAATTTATTTCATGAGCCTGTGGGTTGACAAACACAGAATTCTGCCTTTATTTGCTCTGGGTAAACTTTCTAAACCTTTACTGCCCTGTTTGATCTTTCCTTCGCCTGTTGTTGGGATGATTTAAAGCTAATTCAGACTCACTGGTCACTCCATTAGACACACTTGTTTAACTGTATATTTGAACGTACATGATGTGATTGCTGGGCTGGTTGGGGTATTCAGAAACTACTGGGATTTCCACCTCTAGGGTTTATAGAGAATGGTCAGAAAAAGAAAAAATATCCAGTGAGCTGCAGTTCTGTGCGTGGGAATGCCTTGTTGATGCCAGAGGTCAGAGGAGAATGACCAGAATGGTTCCAGCTGATAGAAAGGTATCAGTCAAACATCTTTAGTTTCTGATACGGCCATTTATATGATTCATATAAACAGTTTATCGTCACTGCTGGCGCTAGCGGCAGCTTATTATTTCCAAACATGGCGGAAGTGAATTTTTACATAGTTTGCGAATTTGTCGTGTTAAAGGTCGACATTTTTTCGTTCCTTGTAACACTTGAGTCCAACAAGTTTAGCAAACAGGAAGTAAGTCGTTGGTCTCCGACACGCTAAAGTACGACTCCTGGCTGCGCTTTACGCGGCTGACAAATCTCTGCGCAGACGCTGAGACGTGACACGACATGCCACGAAAGCTTGCGGGATGGGCGGGGGTGGGAAGCAGACATGTAAATACAAAGTGGTGGAAGCAACAGGAGTTTAAGCTTATCTGTGGATTTATTTTCTTATCGGCAGGACATCAAACTGTACAATAACTATTAGTAATCGTGCAACCCTATAAGTAATAGTAGAAAACTAATAGTGGCGCAGGTTTTTTTTTTTTTCTTCTCCAAATACTTAGCTGGCACTCCTTTGAACTGCTACTCCGGGCGACCGCCCGTACTGCCCGTACCCTAACCTGCTACTCCAAGCTGGTGCTAACAAGTTGGACCTAATAGAGTGGCCTCTGAATATATTTCTAAGTTTGAAGAAACGTGTAAAGTAAGATGATGTTCAGTCACATTTCTACAGTAATACATAAGAACAATGAAAGTTGGAAAATATTTTTTAGAACGGCAAAATCTGTTTTTCTCACCTCTTTAGCTTCTTCGTTTTCAGGCAGAAGGACAATACGAACTGAGAGGTCTGTGCTGCTGGCTCGCTCACGTTCATATTTATAAAGCTCTTCCAGTATGACTCTGGCTACCAAACTGATAGGAAAACTAAGGGCAATTCCATCTCCGAGTGCAGGAAGAGCCACAGATCTGATGCCTCTGTCGTCACAGGAAGTTAGGATGTTGTTGATCCCCAACCTGAGAATCTGAAGACAATCAAAAACAGCCCAATTAGTTTGTTTGAATGATAAAATTCTTACACTGAAAACTTCTCCAGAAAGAAGATCCCACCTGAACTGCAGTTCCATCTTCATCTCCATCCCATGGAATGAGATCGAGGAAGAACACTGCGCTGGAAGGAAGTCCAGGGAGTCCCTCTACCAGCACATAGTCCCCCGGGATCCATTCGTCTCCTGCTGCTTCTATGAAGTATTCAGTGAGATGAGAGCCAACTATGTTTTCTAGGATGTTTCTAGACGAGTAGACAGGTGGTAGTGGCCGACCATGGGAGACACCAGAGCGTCCGTCTGAGGGAAGAGCAGGAAGACGTTTGTCCGTGGTTCAGTGCTGAGTCTGCAAACTGCTCCATATTTGAGGGATTTGTGAAAGTGTTAAAAAAGATTTCTCACTTCCTGTGTCTCAAGGGCTTCCTGAACAATCTCAACGTGAACATGCCCCCACAAGCAGCAGCAGCAGCCTCTCTGAGTTCTTCCTGTCCAGCAGCGACCATGTCTCCCTCCGGATCCATGCTGTCTATTCTTAGTCCATCACAAGACCCGACAGAGTCTGTGCCCCGCTCCGGTTTCTCATCACCAGAATAATCTGCTGTCGCCACATATAAAGCCCTTCCCTCTGGTGGGTGAAGCTCCACGGAGCATTCAGGGACGAGCTCCTGCTCAGAGAAGAGGCTTTCTTCCAGGAGCGGAGACTGTTGATCATCAAAGAGCAGCTCAGCATCTTCATCAGGATCATCCTCTGAGTTCTGTGAAGAAAACAATAAATGTGTTACAGTTTAAAACCAAAACCAGGAAGTTGGAGGATGACTCCACCCACAGCTGAAATGTGAAAATCCAGTCAGAGGGGCGGGGCTTGGGGGCAGGGCTGTTATCATTACTGGAGCTGCAGATCATGACGTCAGAGTTCTGAAACTTACATGGTTTGACCAATCACAAAATTCAACTGTAATACCTCGATTCAACCACACAGACGGTTTTTGACTATATTTTGAAAAATTTAACAGTTTTATTTCAATTTGTCACAAAATATGGCCCCATTTAAAGCCCCATTTATAGATGTCAACAGCCAAAAATGCTTTGTCGTGTCGAGAGTGGTTAAAAACTACTTTATTTTACTATTATAAGATCATCTCATTAAAAAAAAAAAAAACTTAAATACGTGAACAAAATGTAACCAACAAATCAATTATTGATGCTCAATAGGAAACAAAAGACTACTTTGAAGCTTCATGCAAAAGCTTCATTTTGAGAGGAAGACATTTTTTACAAAACAAAACTTAAACCTTCTCCCTGCACGCGCCGCACAACTCTCCTTATTTCCTCCACTCCCCATCCCCGCGCCGCTCTCTGCACTGTCCTTCTTTTCTTCATGGAAGTACTTGCATTAATCAATCGTGCGTTCACAATTTCTCCGAAATGGACATCTGAATGGATCCACTTGATTTAGCAATTCTATGACTGTTCAAAAGATTAGGTTTGTTCATGAAAGTCACATCTCAATGCAAACAGGCACAGTGTGTAGGGAATCATATGTTCTTTGGTTGCTGCACTTATCCGATCAAACAAAGCTTCCACATGCAACTTCTCTCGTGTTACACGCCGCCAGAAGAATCCGGTCGATGTCAAAATAAAAGATTTCCGTTTCAAAAAAAAGAGAAAAAAAAATCTTCCGCGGCCCGGTGGCAAGGGGTCCACAGACCGGTACCGGTCCGCGGCCCGGTGGCTGAGGACCACTGCTTTAAACGATTTGACTTTTTGGACCAAAAAAGGCTTTTTATAAATCTGTATCCTTAAAAATCTTTAAAGACAGTCATCTAACAGTTTAGACTCTAATATTTGCTTAAAATATTAACATCCAATGACCCACGATCACCAATACATTACACATGAAAACAGTTCAGATACATTTTGAATCCAAATTCTTCGCTTCTCCCGCCCCTTACATTTAGCCCTCCAAACAGAGAGTTATGAAAAAATAGTGTTTAATATTTCAGACATGACTTTCGTTCCATGACATCATCAATAATCGCCGGTTCTAAAATTGGGAGCGCTTGAATATACATAACAAGAGCGGTTTAATAACTTAAAAAAGATCACGCTACAACAAGAAGTCTTTACTTACATTTAAATGTAAACATCTGTTCTTCAGAGCGATTTGACTCATTTGGTCATTATTTATTATAAACTGATCAGTCTGTTTTCAGTCAATGACAGGAGGTGTGCTGTTTTTAAAAATTCAAAGGGAAATCTGTGTTTTTTATATTTTAATTTTTAAGAATTAGGAAATAAGAGAAATAAATGTGAACTTGTAACTTGCAAATTTAAAAGAATGTTTTTGCATTTACAGCAGACAAATAATGTGATCAATCCAAATGTTTGGGGGTTTTTTTCAAACAAACTTAAGAAACATTGTCATTTTCATCACTAAATAAAACATTTCCCAATTTTTTTTTTTTTTTAAAGACTTTGATTAACTTTTAGAATAAGAAAAAGTATCCATTTGCGGTTCTGCATTTCAAAATAAAATGCTTTTTTCAGAGATCTATGTTCTCTTTTATTGATATAAGTTCCAACAAGCTAGGTGACCAAAACAAATTGCTTGTCTGCTTTAAAAAAAAAAAAAAGAACTCACAATTTATTTCTACAGGAAATAGCATTTATATTCCTCAGAAATAAAACAAGGAATTGTAATTAATAATTAGCTCTAATCAAAGCATAGATCTTGGAGAGACAGCTAAAGGCTTTTCTTGTTTTAGTTGAGGTTTGTTTTGTAAAGGCTTCTGTCCTGAGAGTTTTTTTTCAGTTTATGAGTATCATAAAAGCAATAAAGTTTGAAGTCAGGGCTACCCATCCCTGATCCCATATCTTTTAAGCTGCCTGTTTTCCAGTTTTCTTGCTGGTCTCCTTTCTCCTGATTGGCTGACACTGTTGTCAACTCATTCTGATTGACTGACAACAACCAATCTAGGTAATCAGAAGCACAAAGTGCAGGGAGAGCAGGAAAACAGGCAGGATTATGGACCTCAGTGACTAGGGTTGGGCCCTGTTCATGTGATTTAAAACAACTAAACAAACAAGAAGAAATGAGCATTTCTTTTTTTAATTTTTTTTCTTTACATGTATTTATACTAAAAGATAAGTTACATAAAAATTTAAAGTATATATACTGGTTTTTAAAGATACTTTTTTTTTTTTGCTTGATATCCTTTTAGACTACTTTTGTGCAATTGCAGGGATGTAGTTTTAATATGTAGCTCCCACACTGACCTCTGCTGGAGAAGGTGAGGTATTGCGGCTGGAGGAGGAGGTGGGAGGTTCCAAGCTGCTTCTGACTCTGATCTCCACATGATCATCTTCCAGCTCCACGACATGGAGGGATCTTCTCAGGACTTCCTGCTGGTCTATAACAAAAGATTTCAAACATGAACCAATAACACAGGACAACTAGAACTGAAACAACTACAAAATCAAGCAAAAGTCTGACAGACTGTTATTGTGAGGCTTAGGGACTTATTTGCCAATGTTGTCATGTTATATTCAATTGTGAAAGTCATATGACAGAAACTACCATGGTGTGATTTGCATTTTTTATTCAAGTAAATCCATAGCAAGAGGTTCTTAATCACACATGGTGTATTTTATTTTGAAAGGACATCGGCTCTGCTGCTGTCAAAAGTGAAACGTTCAAATTGTTAGATGTATAAAAGCTTGATGCCATTATAATTATATTTTGGGGACAATATTTATGAACAGAATATCATAAATGAATGTATTATTGACCACAAAATATTAAAATGTTCATAATTATAGAAATAAAAGCGGGAATTGTTGAGCTATTTGTCAACAAGAAACTGGCCCAAATGGATTTTCAGAATAAAAAGTTGCAGACCACTGTGCTGGATCATGAAGAACAGAAGTAATAAATTATATATCCTGACTCTTTGCAGGAAAAGAAAAACTAATTTTGAAAATTTAAACCAGTTCTCTTTAGGTTGTCCTCATGGTACAGACTAGGAGTGTAAGAAAATATTGATTCAGTTAAATGTCGTGATGCTTTATTTGCCAAACTTGTATCAATTAAAAATACTGCCAAGATGATATTTAATTATTATTTAAAAATAAATATGTTTTTCAGTCTAACTTTTGTTTTCTACTTAAATAATTCCTAAATTACCAAAAGAAAAGCCCATAAACTTGCTTGGGTAAAAGTAACTTGTTTAGGAGATGCTGAACAGTTGCAGAGCGTAATGATCTGATCTTTAATAACATGTATTTAACATTTTTTGAAAAATTAATTAATATAAATATAATTCTTAAATTATTATTTAAAAAAAATAGTGAAATGTTGTCTTGGGATATATCAGGTGTGTATCGTATCATGACATTTGTATTGTGATATGCATAATACACACCCCTAACTTGAATTTTTTTTACGAAGATATTGATGGATTTAGTTTTTATTTTTAACTCACTACATCAGTTTGTTTTCTCCAGTTCAAATTCACATCAACAAAAATGCCCTAAAACTCTTGTTTCCATTGTCATTTTAGAGAAATATTTAGAATATGTTTCTAACCACTAAAAATAATGTAGGTGAATCTCCTTATTTGTCAAAAATAACTTTTTGATACTCATTTTTTTCAATATATGTGTTCTCCAACATCAGAAGAATGTCACAAGAACATGTTCCATTCATCTCACACAGCTGAGCTTTGTCTGTCTGTAGCCACGCCTACTCGTGACGTCACATGTGAGGAAAGCAGGGCTCGGTGAGTTAGGTTTCGTTTTCCTTCTCGGTTTCCTGTTTTCATCCGAGTTTTCAATAATAATTAACAAGACTTCAATCACGCATTTTTCCATCTAATGTGAAAAAATAAAATAAAAAATTTGTTTAATAAGATAATTAGAACAAATTATTTAGTAGAGAAACGATGAAGCATCTGCAGTAAAGAGGAAGCTCTTTAAGATAAATACATAAATAACTGTCAGCAGCTGCAATGTTTCTATATATATATTTATACAGAATTCTTCTTCACCTCGTTGGTGTTTGAAGTCGATCCTGTAGATGTTTTGACGCACAGCGGTCAGATGTCCGCACTCTCCTCCGCCTGATCTGCGCCTCACGCAAAAATAAAGCTCCACTTTCCTCCTGACTTCCTCTAGAGGTCTGGGACTCTCCAGGAAAACGGGGTGCTGGTAGGTGTCCTCCATTGTGGTCGAACAGCAGAGGAAAACGCCTGGATTCTCTAACTCTGCTCTGATCAGCCAAACTCATGCAAACCACAATCTGCGCGGTGGGAGGAGCTTCCTCTCACACCTGTGCTCCTCTGTTATCTTGGAATGCTCATAAAAAGTTGTAAAACAGATTGAAAGTTGGTGTCACAGCTGTAGGAGGAACATGCAAAGGACAGCGTATGAGGGGCATGTGGTGATGATATAACCTTATTTGCTGACTTGTTTAGTTTTCACAAATGTAACAGTTTAATGATTATCAGATATTCTCTTGGTTGTGAGATGTCATGGGGATCATATCTTTCCAAGAAGACAGGAAAAACACGGAAAAATCTTTTACGATTTTCACTTGAGCTGCCAAAAATATATCACCGATTATTTTTTCCAATTAGGTCGCGCAAAGTGGATGTAAAGCACACATCTTGACCATCATTAACTTTAAACTAAAAATAATGACAGTGAAGATGACAGTTTATTAAACGCTTAATGAATGATGCAGCTTCTGTCCTTCATTTGTTTCTGGTATTAAGACTAAATAAAATGAGGTCGGCATCTGAAACAAGGAACTATTTTTCCTAAAAAAAAGTTTTGTCTCACTGACTCAAAAATAAAAAAAAAAAAATCAATTTTTGGTGCTTAACCTTCATAATTTTATTCAACTTTACTACAGTCTGACTCCATATAAGATAAAGTAACTGTAGCAACTACATGAAAAATCCAAAGTTGCTGAGATACTGACGCTGGGCCCGGTTATATTGTGACTCGCTAAACAAAGGGACTGGAATTGGGTCATGCTTTGAGCCTTTTATTGATGACAAAAAAAGGTAACTGAAACAACTTACTCATTGTAAGCAAAAGTATAATGCACAAAAAATGGGAAAAAAGTGACAAAAAGGCAGTCAACAAAAAATATGACAACCCAGCTCACCCTCTCCCCTCTAGTGAGTTATAAAAACACAAAAAAATGTCTCCGCCCACAAACATGTGATCCATCAGGTGATTCACTTTAATATATAAACAACAGTTTGATTCATGGCTACTACACTCCAGCCCCTGATTATTAAGGTAATATACATGATATCTACAAACATTTACATTAATAGGAGACATGAGTCTTTAAGAATCCAGAGTTCATATATTTATGTCCATCATCCTTTTCTTCATATGTCAAAGGTCAATGTAGTCAAAGGTTCTTTGTAGAGTTGATCTGGAGATTTCCTCTGGAAACATCTGCTTTTGGCAAAACTTGATGATTTCTAGCTCTTCCAGTTCTACTGATTGACACCTTGGAACGGTCTTCTCTTTGAAAGCCTCTGATGAACACATCGTCAGCAAATTCACACTAGACTGTGTTGCATCCAATTTCAGCTCTCTCCTCTTCTGACACCACAGCAAGAGCAACCTTTTCCATCTTAAGATCCAAGCAACAGATTTTGTCAAATTAGTCCAGGATGAGAAATAATGTATCATCCGAGTTACGGGATCAACTTCTTCAGTCTGCACAGCGTTCATTGCCACACGTTCTTTGACCTCTGGATTATCTGGTGGAAGTTGATGAACATTTGAGGAATTGTAATGGCAGAACATGGATTTCCCTGCTCATGCTAAGGGACACGCTCTGGACCTGATCATTTGTTTTGGTCCATGTGTCTCTGACTTGTCACTTCCTCAATTCTTATGGCATTCAGCTTCCCCTCAACAAGACTTCCCATATAATTCCCTTGCACAATATCGAAGACTTTGACTTGGATTGCCTCTCCACCACTGTTATTTCTTTTGTAAATATGAGTTATATTGAACAACTTGTAACTCTACAACTCCAGTCTTTATTCCACGTTGAACTCATTTCCCCCATTCAGGTCCATTCTTTTTTTGTTTCTCTCCCCTGCATCACCGGGTCTTTGGCTCATGAACACCTGGTTGGCATACTTCAACCCACACACAATCAATCAATTTCCCCTATACTCCCCATACCACAGCGGTTCTTGCCCCCGGCCTCGTCGCCTCTCATTTAGATTACTGCAACTTGCTCCTCCATGTCTCTTGGATCTCCCATCCCTCCTGTTCTTTTTGGTCACCTTCATCTATTCACTTATCTTTCTCACATACAGGCTTCAGCACCATGACAGCAAAGTTTTCAAGTACTCTGCTCCCCAGCCAAGGAACTAACTTCTTGTCATGGTTTTATATGTCCCTGTCCCTCTGTCTCCCTCTTCTGATCATATTTTGTAAGTGCCATCTCCTGGCCTTTCTGCTGTTTTAATGTTTGATCTTCACAGATAGATTACTGGCTAACACAACGGCAACCAATCTCCACACACCCTGACTCCATGTAATATAATTGTTTGCCAGTTCTTAACTTCTAGTTCCTCTATTAACATCCTGTGGTATTGAACCTATGTTGGGATTCTGACATTTTCTTGGTTCCTGATTCTAGTTGTCTTCCTCTTCCAGTCTGATCAACCCTTAGATAACATTCACCTTTAAGACAACACTGACCATCTTCCCCACTGGTTTCTGGATTTCACCACCCTTCTTAAATCAAGCTGTCGTTTCTTCATAAGGTTGCTTCCTCCCTTCCATCTTGAGATTCTCCGTTACATCCGAGACATATCTCCTCAGTCTTTCATGATCTTTGCTGTTTAAACTTTAATTCAAACCACAACCATGACTGTTTAGTTTTTGACCTGCCACGTTCTTACTCTTTTTTTGTTTTTTTTTTTCCTTTTCTTTTTTCAGATCTGTGTTGTTAAGTGCAGAAAGGGATCTTTATAAAAAATAACAACAAAAAAAAGAAAATAGAACAAACGTTCATAATTCTAACCCCACTTACTGTAAAAGCTCAGAAGTAGAACAGCAATGTTTACAATTACTTGATAACTTAAGAGAACTGCATCATTCTGGATTCAAGATTATTTAGCAAATAAGAGCTACTCTCTGCTGATTGATTGACTTATGTCTTTATTAAGAATTACATCAATATAATTTGTAATTTGTGATCATTTATTATTAGAATACATGGCCAGTGTCTAATTTTAAACTTCTACATTGAACTCTACATACACCACTTTAACATGTGTGGCAGATGTGCGGAAACAAGAAATCACTGATTAACCATAGGTTAAGAGGTCAGGGTTCATGAAACTCTGAGGTGGGGTTAATACCACAAAAGTAAGCAAATGGACTGGGAGGGGGAACCAGGGGCAATCCGTCTTATTTAATGCTTGGATGAAGAGTTTCAGGTGTGCCAGGGTACCATGCCTCATCCTGAATACCTGTTAATCAAAGATTTAGAGAGGGCGAGCAACAGCATCAGAAGAAGGAACAAAAATTCAAAAAGGAACCAGGAGAGGGCAGCAAATGGGCAAGAACTGTCAAGCCTGACACTGATATATGTATGATTAGATACAGTGGGGCAAAAAAGTATTTAGTCAGCACTAATTGCGCAGGTCCTCCCACTTAAAGATGAGAGAGGTCTATAATTGTCATCAAAGGTATACTTCAACCATGAGAGACAAAATGAGAAAGAAAAAATCAAAAAATCACATTGTCTGATATCTAAGGGATTTATTTGTAATTAACGGTGTGAAATAAGTATTTGATCAATAACAAAAGTGAATCTCACTACTTTGTAATATACCCTCTGTTTGGTGTTGACAGCAGTCAAACGTTTTCTGTAAGTTTTCACAAGGTTTTTACAATTTGTTACTAGTATTTTGGCCCATTCCTCCATGCAGATCTTCTCTAGAACTGTGATGTTTTGGGACTGCCGCTGGGCAACACGGTTTCAACTCCTTGCATGGATTTTCTATGGGGTTAAGATCCGTACCGGCTAGGCCACTCCAGGACCTTGAAATGCGTCTTACAAAGTCGCTCCTTCGTCACCCGGGCGATGTGTTTGGGATCGCTGTCATACTGGAAGACCCAGCCAAGATTCATCTTCAATGCCCTTCCTGATGGAAGCAGGTTTTCACATTTCATTGTCATTTTTGTACATAAGGAGTTCAAACAGGTGTTATTAAAACAGGTAGCAAGTGGAGGACAGAGGATCCTCTTACAGAAGAAATCACAGGTCAGTGAGAGCCAGAAATCTTGCTAAATCTTTAATATCCATCATAATTTGCAAATAAATTCTTCAAAAATCAAACCATGTGACTTTCTGGATTTTTTTCTCGTTTTATCTCTCATAGTTGAGGTACAGTTTATCTATGATGAAAATCACAGGCCTCTCTCATCTTTTTTAAGTAAGAGAACTTGCACAATTGGTGGCTGACTAAATAATTTTTTGCCCCACTGCATATAGTTTTGTTGTTTCCACTCTTTAGTTTATTTTTGTTTTGATTGCTTGAAATAAATCACTTCCAATTCCAACTTAAAAGTAAAGCCACAAAGAGGAAAACTGTTTCTAGTTTGAAGTTTTCATTGATTCTTCAGAATACAAATGTCTATAGGGAATTAGTACTGATTTGATAAGTAATGATGCAATCAGGAAACTCAAACACTTTATTTGATAACCTCCTCAGCTCTGACATTCCTTTAGATACTTTTGTTTGTCACCGCTGGCAGAGAAACTGCATTTTTAAAGTCTAATTAACAGTGCATTCACATTGGCATATTTAATTCCCCTCAGGGTTCATTTCTTTGGACAGACTTGAAAAGAATTTGTTTGTTGGTGTTAAAGCTCACTCGATCTCATGTGTTGGTATTTCGTGATGCTATCAAGAGACATGACAAAAATTTCCACTGTTACGCAGATGATGCATAACTTTATGTTACTGTTTGAAAAAAGGACATAGTGACAACCTTCAACACCACACTTTAGATGTATTAGATTGCATTAGATTTAAGGATGTGGACGAAAGAGAACCTTCTGCTGCAGAATAAGAACAAACTCATGCTTTAATTGTTGGTCTGAGAATGAGAGAAGGGTGGCAGGGAGCTAAAGTGGAAAAAAATAGGTGACAATATCAAGGAATGTGCACACCGACAATGGAATGTTTTTAAACTTAAAATATCTCTTGAATGAGAACCTTTTCTTTCAGTGCAGAGATGCTGATTCATGTATGTGTTACATTTAGAATTGATTATTTTAATGTCTCTTGTACTTTTATAAAGACCAGAAAAAGATACACCAAACACAACTTTAAACAACTCAGCTTTTGACTAGGAGAAGGCAGAACATTTAAAATGTTTACACTGTCTCAGTTTAAGGATCAGTATAAATCTCTCAACTAAAGAGGCTTAGAAAGGCTTAGAAAACAATACAACATCTAAAGAAAAAGTGACACAAACAGAAAAACTTCTTAAATGCTTTATACATTTAGTAATTAGAAACTCTTACAAGGATATCATAAGAAAACATGATTGAAATAATTTTCAATGATTCAAAATATAAAGCCAAAAACACATAACTTAATGCAAATCCACAAAGATCCTCTATATTATTTCTTTTTTTCTAAACCACAACAACACACTGAATCATAATTTTTGAATTCATTTTGAACACATTTAAATGACTATTATTTTATCCAAAAATACAAAGGTAAAACCACTTTTTACATCAAAAATAGTGTAATTTTTTTTGGTTGTATGAAAACTCTATGGCTGTTTTTATTTATTTACTACAGGAGAATAATAAATCATCACTGTGCAGAGTTTGAAGTTGTGCATTACAAAAGTGTTGTTCAGTATCAAAATAAGATGATAGTTTATGAGTACGTAAAGTCCTCTAACAGATTAAAAAATGGTGATTTGAACCTACTTTTATTAGAAAGTATTTTATTTTCTTTGTTTTCATCTTTTTGAGACACATGGGCCTCTGGTTCTTTGTCTGGACCCTCTTTTTTACATAAAAAAAACAGCCTATAGTTTTTAGCTCCTCAATTGTGTTTACTGTTTTTTAATTTGACCAAAAATAAACTGTATATTTAGTAGTTATTGTTTAATCAGATAACCTTTTACCTACATGGAAGACATTTTTCAAATTTTTTTTTTTTTTTGTCCCACTGACCTGTACTGATCCGCAGCCTGGAAATATGGAACTACTGAGATAAGTAATTACTAAGAAATAACATAAGTACTGGTAGTCTGTATTGTGTTAACAGTTTTGGAAGTGACCTGCATTTGTCACATGCTTGTGTTCTTCTGCAGTTCTGACCTAATCTGTCTCAAAACTTCAAATATGGATTTGGAGCATTGTTGCAGACTGCATCTTTAGTTTTGTGAAAAGCCTCGGTAGGACTTTTTGCTTCTTCAGCTACGTCCCACCCCATCTGAGCCCCCTGCACACCTGCAGTAAAAGCAGCAGCCATGTATTCTTTCTTAGATTTTCCTGTTAAATTTGATATTTCAACTACAGAGTACACACCAAGAAGGGCTCCTAACATTGCACCTGTTGCAACGGCGACAAACTTGTTCATTAGTTTACCATATGCATTATTTTTAGCTTGGATTGTTATTTCCTCTGGTGACATGTTTGTTGATGTCTGCTTCAGCTTGTGTTCTTCCTTTTTCATCTGTCTTTCTGCCTCTTTGAGCGTCTCATTGGTGTACCACCTCCCATGGTTTGCCTCAGTTATCTTGTCAGTGGTTCTTAACAGCTCTGCCACCTGGAAGTGATTACTCCTGTAATGCCCTCTGCCTTCTTTCCAATATTTATTATCAACTACATGGCATCTGCCGCCACATTTCTCCACCAGATCTCTCAGCTCTGTATTCGTCGACACAAACTCCTGAATAGTCATGTTCTCTGGTAGCTGATCTCCATGAGTGAACACAACAACAGTATATTTCAGAGCATCCTCGGAAAAATGTCGGCATATCTCTTTGACGACCGCTTTTTCCTGCTCTGTGAACTTTTCCACTTTGAGCACAACGAAAAAAGCATGAGGCCCTGGAGCGCACTCTGTGATACACCTCACCAAATCTTCCTTTAGCATCTCATCTGTGTCAAAAACGCTGCATGTGTCAACGAGTGTCAGGCTTCTTCCATGGACGCGTTTGGTTTGGGCAAAAGTCTGTCTTGATTCAGTGTTGGCAAGGTGGTTTATCTTGAAGACTTCCTCTCCCAGGATGGTGTTGGCCAAGCTGCTTTTTCCTGATCCAGTTTTCCCCAAAAGGACGATCCTCCTTGAAGTTAACTCTAGAAGACAACAACATTTTACTTTACTTTATCATATTTTACCTGTGTTGCATATAATGCTGTGTTAATCCTCTCACAGTCCATCTGTTTCCCTCTCCTGGTCATATTTTTTTAAAGTCTCTGCTGTTTTACTGTTTGACCTCCACAGGTGTGAATGATTACTGGTGGGGGGGTTTTGACACATCTGCAACCCATCTAAACTTACCCTAGCTTTATTTAATACAGTTTATTTGTTCCATCTTTTGTCCTATAGTATGGGGCCCTATATATTTTGATTGATTCAAAGATTACGCTGGCTTTTTCCTACTTCTTGATTCTTGTTGTCTTCCTCTTCAACCGCTTGGATGACATTCACCTTCTGGACAGGAAAGATCACCTTCTGTACCAATGTCTGGATTTCACCAGCTTCTTTAAATCAATAAACTGTGGTTACCTTTTCTCCTCCTCTTTCTATCATAGGAGTTACTCGTTTGAAAACATAATTGGCAATATTTTACTAAATCAAAAGAAAAAAAAAAGAAAAAACACAAATTTTCTGCAACTTTACCAAGTGATGGTGTCTTGTGGCACTCATGGTCTATTGTTTCCCTATGTTTGAGCTTCACCAGTTCACCAGTGGTAGAACATGTTCAGAAAAGCTTCCTATATTTTTCTATTCAAACTCCTTTATTTAAAAATCATAATATCAATCATATTTTCTGGAGATATTTCCCTTTAGCTCTTCTTCCTCAAAGATTTCCCCTCTGTTGGATCAAAATTAATCAAAGTTGTGCAAAAATACATGAATAGGCTATTTAGACCAAGAACTTGATTCTTCAATCCGTCTGTAGAACCTGCTGTATCCCTTGTAGGGTACACACTGAATGAGTCACCAGTCTAACACAATTACACACAGACTTACATGCACACTTAGGGGCAATTTACGTATACAAATGACCCTGTGAAGCATGTTTTTGGACACACATAAAAACTCCAAAAACATAATTTTCATTGGAGGGGGACTTTAAGGATATATTTTTGTTTTATTGGGTTTACATGTCTACAGTTCTTTCAGGCAGAACTGCCGCAGTAAATATGACCAACACATAAACCATGTGATAGCAGCAGCAAAAACAGCTTCTTAAGCATGAATTAAAGAGTAGGAAAAAACAAATGCAAGAAATCATAAGTGATATACAAATAAATGAAGACAGAGAACAAACATTTGGACATTTTTTTTTCCCCTGTAGAACTGCACCCACTTTCATGTTTACCTGACGTTTACCTGTTGCTAAGACAAACGTTCAGAGGGGGAAAACCGTAAGCCGAAACAAGTCCAGATTTGCATGAGAAAAAATCTAAATAAGTTCATTCCAAACAAATGCATTAACTAAAATGAAAATAATTACATAAGCATTTGGCTTTAATCTTCTCTGTGAAAATCAAACTTCTGGGTATTAGACATGTATTTGTTGTACTTTGATCGTTCCACTCATTTCTTTTAGCAAATCAAACTGTTCCTGCATGTGTGACATTAGGCAATTTTGCAAACACCAGACAGCAAAACAATAATATGTGAATTCTACAACAGAATTTTGACTTTTTTTTATAACATACCAGCAAGCAGCTTAAATGGATTAGTTTGCATTCAGATCATTTTGTTTTGAGCTCAAACTCCAGATGATGACTGATAAAAAGCAAATTCTCTACAGAATTCACACAGAAGCCACTTTTAGTTCAACTCACCGTTCATGCTGTGAAAGGAAATAGCACCAAAACAGATTTCTGTTGTTTTCTTCGGAGACCAGACAGTTTCCTCTCTTCTGTTCGTTCAGTGTTTTCAGCTGAAGTTCTGTTCATGCAAATAGTTCCACGTTTGACTGGTTTGACCTGTCTGGTGACTGTGCTCATAGATTCAAAGTTTAGAAACAGTAATACAGCCATGGTGAGCGGTGGTTGGAGGATCGTAGGTTTGGTTCCTGCCATGTGTCAAAGTGTCCTTGGACAAAACACCAAAGCCAAAATTTCACATTGGTTCTTGTTACAGGTTGGCATCAGTGTTCGGCAAAAGAGTCGTCATCAGTGCATGAATGTGTGTGAATGTATGACTAGGATGTGACTGTAAGTTGACCGCCATACAAGTAGACACCATTTTACAATAGGTATAGTGTAGAAATCAGAGGATAATAGAGGGGCTTAAAAGACAGATACCTCAAGGTACAGTGATACACAGTATTCAATATAGTCATTTAAATGTATTCAAAACAAGTGGACGAGGCACTCGTGTACAGAACATCTCCATAATCAATCAGATGTAAAAATGTTGCTGCAACAGGAACTTTATACCATTTGCTAGTGGATATGGATGACAATAAAGAATAACTTTTTACCTCTCATGGTTAGTGTTTGGATTAAGCTATTTATTGTTAAGCAACAGTTTAACACTTTTTAAATCACAACAAGAACAGGAACGTCCACAGCGGTAGGGCGGTCAACCTCTGATTGGAAGATTGCGGGTTCGATTCCCGCTTTGCTCGCCCATGTGTTTGAGTGTCCTTAGGGAAGACACCTAACCCCAAATTGCCTCTGGTGGAAGGTTTGCACCAGTGTTCGGCAGCGGAGCCACCACCAGTGTGTGAATGGGTGGATGGGTCTGCAACTTTATAGCACTTGGGGCCTTCAAGGAAGGTAAAGTGCTATACAAGTTTACGCCATTTACCATTTAAATGACCCTGTTCAAAAGTTGACATTCCTCATATCTTAATACCTTTTATTGTCTCCTTTTGCATAGATTGAAGTCTCTTGTGGTCATTTTGTTTGAGGTTCTTTATTTTCTTTAATAGTGAAGCAGCTTTCTCTACTTGGCAGAAAACCTCAAGTTCCTTTAAATTCACGACCTTTCCTGCTTGAACTGCCCGTGAGAGATCTCCCTAGAGTGGTTCAATCATATTAAGGTCAAGATACTGACACGGGTCAAGAACTTTCACCTTTTTTTTTTTTAACCAATGACAGATGGACTTGGCCTTGTGTTTTGGATCGTTGTCCTGTTGAAACATAAATGTGTCCCATGTGCAGCTTACAAGCTGAAGAGTGCAAGTTTTACTCCAGGATCTTCTGATGACGTGCTGCATTCACCATGCAATCAGTTTTGACTAAGTTTCCTTTATATCTCACACATTCCCAAACCATAAGTGGGCCGCCTCCGTGTTTCACAATAGGAATAGTGTTATTCAAAGGCCTTGTTGGGTCTTCTCCAATTTAGTGTTTATGGTTGAGGCCAAAAAGTTCACATCTCTCCAAATGACAGAACTTTGGAGGCTTGTCTCTGTGCTGTTTGGCTCATAGAATACAAGCCATTTCTTGGCTTTCTTCTAATCACTCAAAGCCCATTTTTCTTTAGGTGTCTCTTTCAATATAATGGATGTTACATCTTGAAACATCCACACCAGGGTTTTTCAGAGTCCTGGATCATAGCTAATGTTATTTTTTGTTTCATTATTTTCTATTCAAGTGAAGACTGAAAAGACCTTTTGTACTTTGAGATGGAGGACATTTTTTCTTCATGTGACAAGGGAGAGCTGACTAGTAGTTTTTGTTTTTTTAGAAACAAAGGTTCAGGAAACAATTCAGTCTTGCAGTCAACAAGTGGTGGTTAAATAAAAAAATGGGTGCAGCTACAAGAATGACTTCATTCCTCTTTTAATCACGGTAACTTTACCGTTGCATGACTGGTCAAAGGGAATTGCTTTTGTTGTTTTATAATAGAGTCAAACCTCTTTCTGTTGTTGTGCTGCATTCACACTGAATGCGGCCGAGGCGTCAAATTCGCATCTGCCAATTCTCTTTTGATGCTTGTAACACATTTACTGCTTTAATACCTTGACGCCCAGGTCACGGAGCAACCGCTAAAGAAGTTGACAATATCAGCGGAAAACATGGATGAAATAGAGCATGTAGCTTGGGTCTATATGTTTTTGAGAGCTCTACAGAGGCACCGGCAAGCACGTCGCCGTGTCTGGGTTCACCTAATCTCTCGGCGGAGTTGCGTCTGACAACTGTTTGAAACTGTAGTGAAACTGGGGAATCTTGTTATTATCTTCATGAAAATAACAAAATAAAAATCGTAAGCCCACGGAAGTGGGGGATCGCCGAGCTATGACGGCATCTGTCGTTCTCTTCTTTCTTCATAATGCTTAATACTTAATACTCAACTGCAGGAAACAAGACTTCAGGAATAAGCATTGCTTGGAAAAGCTTTTAAAATGCTCTGCCAATAAACAGTGATCATCATCCACCAATCACAAAAGACACAAAAGTCTATCATGGAGAAAACCAAGAAAGGGGTGAAACAAGGAAATGTTTACTTCAATGAAATTGCGAAAGACAGGATTTCTAAATTGTATATTTTTGTTTCAAGGTGCATAAAAACAACAGATATGACTCAAAACAGTTGGTGACAGAATTAAAACAGAGTCACATGAACCTCCAATCAGGCCTCAGAATAATGTTTCCAAACAAGTTCCAAAGTTACAAAACCTTTTGTTACATAAATTAAATCTAGACATCATTACAGTGAAACCATATGTATTCAATAGACTGACATATTAATTTATATTTGATTGTCTTGTGTAATGTATTAATATTGACCAGTTTTCTCTGTCCACCTTAAAGAATTTTAGAAAATGGCGAATTAGGCAGGACAAGATAATGTGAGAGTTTTAAGTTCATGTTTGGACAAAACTACCTTTCTATTAAAAAAAATAATAATAAAAAAATGCTAATGCCCTAAAAAAACACCTTGTAAGGAGCTGATTTTGGTGAACAAACATTTAAGAAAAGTAGTGACAAAAGAACAAGCTAATGTTCTTTTTTTTTTGTTTTAAAACATAGAGCTAAGATAAAATAAAATATGTGTAAATATTTTTAACAGGCATGCGAAGTTGCATAAAATTTCACAAATCGATTCACGTTGTTGTTAAAAGAAAGGAAAAAAAGACACACAAGGATTATTTAAACTAAAATAGTTAGAATTGCTTTATTATCCATTGAATGAATGTTATCACAAGTCACCGCGTTTTTCTTAGTTTTTCTTTCATTTTAGTTTTTACATACATACGAGTTGAGAGTCACCAAGACAAGATAACTTCAAGTAATTGTTGAATAGTTTTCACTCAAAATTGTTAAAACTGTTGAATAATTTTTTAA
This sequence comes from Oryzias javanicus, assembly GCA_003999625.1. Lineage (NCBI taxonomy): Eukaryota > Metazoa > Chordata > Actinopteri > Beloniformes > Adrianichthyidae > Oryzias > Oryzias javanicus. The sequence goes on along the minus strand of CM012454.1, from coordinate 5,611,789 downwards.
GAAAATAAGTAATCCAGTCATCTTCTGTTCCTTCCACTGCTCCTTCAATCTGCTGCACCGCTGCACCAGCGTCTGGCTCTGTGCTAACAATTGCGTCAGCTAACTGTTGTCCTGCCGTCACTACAGACTCCACCAGAGCGTCTTCTGGCTGTTTGCTAACAATTGCCTCAGCTAACTGTTGTCCTGCTGTCACTACAGACTCCACCAGAGCATCTTCTGGCTGTTTGCTAGCAACCGTTTCAGCTAATTGTTGTCCTGCTGTCACTACAGACTCCACCAGAGCGTTTTCTGGCTGTTTGCTAGCAACCGTCTCGCCAAATTGTTGTCCTGCTGTCACTACAGACTCCACCAGAGCGTCTTCTGGCTGTTTGCTAGCAACCGTCTCAGCTAACTGTTGTCCTGCTGTCACTACAGACTCCACCAGAGCGTCTTCTGGCTGTTTGCTAGCAACCGTCTCAGCTAACTGTTGTCCTGCTGTCACTACAGACTCCACCAGAGCGTCTTCTGACTGTTTGCTAGCAACCGTCTCAGCTAACTGTTGTCCTGCTGTCACTACAGACTCCACCAGAGCGTTTTCTGGCTGTTTGCTAGCAACCGTCTCGCCTAATTGTTGTCCTGCTGTCACTACAGACTCCAGAGCTTTCTCTGGTTCTTTTATCTCTGGCAGATGTATTTCAGCTTCTCCCTGCATATATCTTTGAATGACCCATGCCGTTGCAATCACAGCTAACCCTGCAAGAACTCCAAAACCTATAAAGTCCCACCTCCATGCTTTCTTTCCCCCTCTAAATGTTTCTTGATGGTGTTTATTTGGCCTGTAGTATGTCGTCGATGTTATTCAGCAGCTGTGTAACCTGGAACTTGTTGCTCCTGTAGTCGTCTTGCTCGCCATTCTTCCAATATCTGTTGTCAAAGACGTGGCAGCGACCCCCACACTTCTGCACCAGGTCTGACAGACCCTCACTCTGATTGACATACTCCTGAATTGTCATCCCTTCAGGGAGCTGGTCACCATGCGTGAAGACCACCACAGCATGCGTTAGGACCTCTTCTGAGAAGTGCTGGTAGATCTGGCTGATGACAGCCTGCTCGTGCTCTGTGAACTTCTCCACCTTCAGCACGATCAGAACCGCATGAGGCCCAGGAGAGCACTCAGTGATGCACCGCACCATCTCACGTTTTATGTCTTCCTCTGAAATGTCGGGCGCCAAGAGACCTGGAGTGTCAATCAAAGTGAGGCTTTTTCCATTGACTTGTCTGGTTTGGCTTTCAGAAACACAAAAGCTGGAGTCAAAGGTACTGACTTTGAACACAGTATTTCCAAATATGGTGTTAGCCAGACTGCTCTTTCCATTTCCTGCTTTTCCCAGCAGGACAACCCGTAGAGGTTTTGGCACTAAGGAAGGAAAAACAATAAAAATCTTTACATTTGAGCTGATCGTTCATAATTTACAGTATTCCATATTTAAAAAATAAACAAATAAATAATCTGTAGATCAACATTTGAAACAAACTCAATCAGTCCACTGCAGTGAAAGTAATTTTTTGCATTAAATACATTTCACACAATCAATTGCCCAGTTTCATCCTCAGTAAATGCGATTACATCAAAAGCACATTCATCCAATCTACTGCTCATTCATACAGACTAACATAAAACTACAGCTGATGACTTGTTCTTGTTATTATCTCTAGATTGAGCTGGACATCTGGAGTTGCTTAAAAATAATTGTAAGAACCTTAAATGTGAACTGGAGCTTCATAAATACACAAGAATAAACAGAAAAGACGAAGGTGGAGATGTTTGCTCCTGCTTTCGTTCAGCATATTTAACACCACGTTTTCAGACGAAAACAAATTAATACAGGCTAATTGTTGATATATTCAAAGAACTTACCGTTCATGTTGGATAGAAATGTGAGCAGAAAATGTAGACGTCTTTATGCTTCTCCTCTCCTGGTCGGTCTGTCTCCTAACCTCGCAACTTCTCTACCTGTTAAACTTGTTTCTTTGAACAGGTGTGCCAGCAGCTAACAACGTTCACTATAATTGATGAAGCACCAGCTCTGCTACCCTTTATTATACAGATAAAAATGTCCCGCTTTCACATGAAATCTAAAGTTTCTTTTCAAAGTTTTTCATTTTCTTTCATTTTAATGTTTATTTTAGAAAGAAAAAAAACAGATTAACATTCAATTTAAGTAAAATATAGAAAATGTTTCCACAATTGTTCAGAATATGGTTATTTTAAAAACTTTTGTTCCTTTTCAATTGTAAACACTGTCTTTTTGTAAATCTGCTTTTAAGGTAAGGCTCTCTGGTATGCCTTTGTCTCCAAAAAATTTAATTTTTTTTAGATAGACTCTTAAGTAAATTTAACTGTATAAATATAGAGGTTTGTCAAACAATGTCTACTTTTTCTGATTTTTTTTATCGTTTTTTTTTATATTTAATTTAGATTTTAGGGAATTACCTTTGTTTGCAAAACATTTCATTTTATTTCAGTGTATTTTTCTTGGAATTTTATTTTGGTTGCTGTAATTTGGTTTTCATTTCTAAAACAGTATAACTAATATATCAGCTCTCTTCCGCCAGAGAACGAATGAATTAATCTAAGTTTTACAAGCCCCCATAATTCAAAGGATTTTTCCAATGCAAAATTCATTTTAATTTCAAGATTTTAGCTAATCTAAAAAAGCTAAGGTTTTGGCTGCTTTTAGCTTGGCCAGCACAACTTTTACATACCAGATTAATATGAAGGTTTGATATGCCACAGAGGAGAAATGTGTTGGCTCTGCAGAAAACACGTTTTGTCATTGTAAAAAAATTGCTCTTTTTTAACATCTCTGATTCAAAGTGAAAAAACAAGCAAAATTTGAGATGAGAAAAAAACAATTGGCAATCCTACTGGTGAATGAAGATCACTTTAGTGCGTGCAGCTAACTTAAACAAAATGTTTAACTTTTGATAGTCAACAACAAAGCAGAAAGCCCTTTTCAGTTTAGGCCAGGAATCTGTCACAAAAATAGTTTTTCTTTTGTCCAGTTACCGGTAAGCCATTAATTTCCACTGACAGATGTTGGAACGGTGACACAAATATCTCATTGTAGAGCTTGCTATTTATTACCATGGCCATACATTCTGTGCACAGAATTTAAAAGTTCATTGAACTGCAAACAGAGCTGGGTGTTGTCCAGTAACAAAGAAGGAATTCAGTGATCTAATCAAACTGTGAGGTTTGACTTCTGGTTCTCCAGGTACATCAAGTATAACCCCGGGTTAACACCGCTAGCGTTACTGCTCCGATGCTGTCAGAATTCACTGAGGTGGACACCCAAGGAGGAGCACACTGAGGGTTAGATAAATACAGTTTATTTTGCTCAAGGTGGCGTGGACACTTCGTTGCTGCCAGATGCACAGGGGAGTCTGTAACAAGTTATTCGAGGTCAAATGGAGGGAATAAAATATAGGCGTAGGTATGACCTCCAGGAGAGCAGATTTTGTGGGTGTCCAAATGGAGATGGGAGGGGCAGAGAAGAATCTTGAGTAATCCAGGCCAGGGTCATACACGTGAGTCCAATCCAGAATAGCAGCACACCAGAGGAGCAGACTTGAATCAGAGTCCAGGGTCAGAAAAAAGGGTCAAAACCAGAAGGAGCAGAATTGAGCAGATTTGAGCTGACTTGAGCTGACTTGAGCTGACTTGAGCTGACTTGAGCTGACTTGAGCTGACTTGAGCTGACTTGAGGAGACCTGAACTTGGCGTAAGCACAACGAACTGGCAAGGAGGATGAGGGGGAGAGAAACTTAAATAGTCCAGAGCTCAGCTGTGTGGAATCAGCAATCAGGGGGAAGCAGGAACAGGAAGCTCAGAGCCCACAGATCCTGACAGATGCGTGCGGCGCAGTCTTTACGTAACTTTAAAAGTGCGAACAGAACTTCACCATGATTACATTTTTTCCTGCTTTATGATTCATTTGTAAAAAAATTTAAATGACTTCTTGCCAATATACATCTACAATAAAATATGTATGTTTTAAATTTTTTTAATGTACACATACAAAGATAGAAAGACAGTCAGTTTCTAGCCCACTCCTGTGGCGAGTTATGGTTCTTTTAAGAAATGGATGCAATGCGCGATTTAACCACTAGGGGGAGCAAAGACAACTCAAGAGATAAAGAAATAAACAAACTTCCCTCGTTTTGGGAGACAAAGGGACCAAAATGTTTGCAAGTTTAACCCAATGGAACCAAGGACCTAAAGCTCTGTTTTTGTTTACTTTTGAATTTACCGCCGTATTTTCAATTTAACATGCTTATTTGATATCATTTTAATCAGGACAACCCTATCTATGTGACACTGGCGTTTTTAAAGTAACTTTTCCATGTTCTATTCATACATCAAACATAAAATCATCCAAAAACAGAAAATTCCATCTGGAAAAATAAGATTCATTTTGCTGTGGAAACCCCCAAAATGTTTAACAAACTGCTTTTGCAACATAAAATGAAAGTTTTGGGTGTAATTTCATAAAAACAACTAAACTAAATTTAGTCAACAAACTAATCAACACATTTTTGACTGAAAATACACAAAAAAAGATTCCTTTTTTGGGCAACAAATATGAAGAGTTTGTGTTGGTAGAGGAACATGACAGACCTCACAGCTCTATGATGGGACCTGTATATGTTGTCATACAGACAGTAATAGTACTTCAGTCTGTCTGTGTGGCTTCAGCTTCCAGGCAGACCAAAAAATAAGAATTTCTCTCCTAAGAGCTCAGCTGTCCATTTGATGTTTCATGGAAATCTGTTTTTTCTCTCTTTTTTTTTTTACATTTTTTTCATCATAAGCTTTGAGTTTGTGAGGAATAATAAAAAGGTTTTAGGGAGAAGTTTGTCCAGCTGGACTTCAGATCGGCCCGGCTGGAATCTGTTGTCAGGTGGGGGCGTGTCTGTCTGCTCTGTTGCTCACCTCTCGTAACAGCAGCGGGCGGGACTTTCGCAGAGAAACAGAATTTTCGTGATTTTTTGACAACACAGGTGGTTGTTGATGTTGTAGAAAACTCTAAGCCAAAGCAAAATTAAGATCACATTCCTCCTCGTGGGATTTCTAATAGCAGACAGCTCTGGTTGGCTCCGCCCCCCACTGCAGGTGAGCTGACCTGCATTGCAGCCGTCTGATCAAAGTTCGTCTTCCGCCTTATTTATTAAAATCAAAGATTGTTTTGTCCAAAGACTACAAATAAAGGCCATATTTTGCCTTTGATTCAATAAAATATCAGTTACAGAACATAAAAACTTTTATTTTATCACGTCGATCTCACAGCTGCACAGCAGGACGTCTGAGGGCGTCCGTCGGTTCCAGAGGGTTCATTTAGTTTGATTTTTCATTGATTAAAACATTTATAATTTTTCCGTAGCCCCCTCTTTAGTTTACTATCGGGATTACTTTAATGTCAGATGTAAAACATTCAGTCTGTATAAAATTAAATAAACATTTTTTTTTTTACTTTGTGAAATCAATTTTACTTGAAATACATTGGACTCAGTGAATGAAAATGTAATAATAAATGATTAGACTATTAGGTTGTTTTTGCAACTAAGAAAGAAAACAAAAATAAAGCTAAAGATAACACGTTGAACAAAGGTTATTTTGCTGTTATGTTTCTGGCCCGGCCCACTTGAGATCAGACGGGTTGAATGCGGCCCCGGAACCAAAATGAGTTTGACACCCCTGCTTTATGACATCTTAAACTCAGATTGCAAAAGAAAATATTAAAAACATGACGCAAAGTGTGATTAATCATGTTTTATTGATCTTAATTAAGAAACAAAAATAAATCAAACAAGAACTGTTAGTCTCTGATTTCTAATTGTGACAAAAAGTTAAAAATATCTGTTTCAGTTCAGAATGTTTTACCATCCTTTACTTTCAGGTTTGTTGCTGTATATCTAACATCTACACATGTAAGATGAAGAGACTCTGACAGGTTTCATGATTTTCTCATTAGTTTTTGGCTTTGTCTCCTTTTCTTCTAGAGCTCAAGTTTTCATGATCCAGCTTCTCCTTACATTTCTGTCATCTATTCTAAACCAAGAGACCCCCACAGTTCCCCATCTCTCACAACTTTTACCACACCCCCCAAAAACATCTCCAGTAGAGTTTTTAGACCAACTCCTGGAGTTTCCTCCATTATACTATCAATCAAAGCTTCTTTAGCCTTTTGTGGGCTCTCTTCTGGTGGAAGCCTTGCCTTTTCTTTTTCTAATTTTGTCGTCACTGCATGAAGCATGTCACTGGTATAGTAGCCTTTGTTGTTTACCTCCACAATCTTGTCAATAGAGTTAAACAGCTCCTTTATTTGGAAAGTGTTGCTCCTGTAGTCTTCCTGCTGGCTGTTATTCCAGTACTTGTTATCAACGACGTGGCAGCGGCCGGAACACTTCTCCACTAGATGACTCAGGGCTTCACTTTTTTGGACAAACTCCTTGATCGTAGTTTCTTCAGGAAGCTGGTCACCGTGAGTGAAGAGCACCACTGTGAACCTAAAAGCATCTTCTGGGAAGTATTGGGTCATTTTCTCCACAACAGCCTTCTCCTGGGCTGTGTACTTTTCCACTTTGAGAACGATGAGGAACGCATGAGGACCAGGAGCGCACTCAGTGATGCACTTCACAATCTCACGCTTCATGTCCTCCTCAGACCTACCAGTGTTGTCAAAGAAGCCTGGAGTGTCCACAAATGTGATGCTCCTTTGACTCAAAGACTTAGACTCTGCTTTACATTTGCTTGTTCCAGATGTGGCAGAATGATTGACTTCAAACCGTTTCTCTCCAATGATGTTTTTGGCAAGGCTGCTCTTTCCAGCTCCGATTTTCCCCAAGACCACAATCCTTCTCTCTGGCTCTGCAACACAACAGTGACATGGTTTGTTTTACAATAACCTTCTAATCATTCAAATAACTTATAAATATGTGCAAAAATGAACACGTAAGCAGACCTACCATCCATGTTGGAGGCAAATGGCAATGAGAGCAACTCACATTGTGGAAGCTGTGTCTGTTTTTATGGGAGTGACTCAACCAGCTAAACTCGTTCCTGAGCAGCTTCATTCTGACCAATTTACAGAAGCTTAAAGATCTCAACAACATCAGCAGCAAATGAACAACCTGAACTTTTGAATCAGGCTGGGGAACATCTATGAATTGGCTGAAGTGTTTTTTTTTTCATTTGTTTGCCTACTTCTGAGGTCAGAGGAACAGCTCATGTTCTACAGGGACGTAAATTGAGATGGTTTGGACACGTTCAGAAGGACAGTGCTTATGTTAATAGAAACACAGTAAGGTTCAAGCTACCAGAAAAGATGCCCACAGAAAGACTAAAGTGGTGATTGATGGAGTGAAGGTGAAAATGAGGAAGGGATAGGATCAATGGAGGAAGATGATTCACCATGGTAACTTCTAAAAAAGTGGCCAAAAGGCAAATAAAAATGACTAGTGTCAGCACCAATGACTGTTCACATGCAGCTTGTAGATAGACCTAAAGAGTTAATAAAGAAGAGCATAACTCACGAGGCAGGTCGTCACCCATGACTGTTGTCGCGGTAGATCGGTCAAAATTCTGATGAAAATGTAAAGTCACAGGGCGGGGAGCAAATCTTGCCTTTGCTTGAATTTGCACAAATAGTTGGGATCGCAACATTGCTAAATCCTGGATTCAGTCCAACTTATGTGAAACTTTTAAATTTGAGAATTTCCCAGGACTGTGGGGCAGATAAACGGCACACAGCATGTCCACATTTTAATAATTTAAGGCACAGGTATACTACTCAAATATTCAAGCGTAAATAATACACACACAAGCTAGAATCACACACACAAGGTCACTTCACACACATGTAAAACTGAATGTGAAATTGCAGGAAAAAGAGGAACATGTGAGAAAAATGTGTACTTGTGGAGTATAATGTGGGAACTTGCTTGACAAAAACCTTAACTTGTGTAAAAATGTTAAAATGTCATGAAAAACCACACACACACAATTTAACTTAAGGTTATGAGGGAAAACACAACTTGTAAGACTGTGTTGAAAAAATCTTTACGTGGAGGTTCAATTTTCTTCTGTAGAAAAGTTTCACACAAACGCTTCGGGAGTCTCAGTGTGATTCTGACTTTTGTTACAAGAGCTCTTCCCCGCTACTGTTGGGCGAATGTGGGATGCATCCACACATTCGCCAGTCTGTTAGACCCACGGTGGTTCTCTGGCTGCAGACAGACAGCAGCGGCTAGGTTCAGGAGGATGCCTGCTTGGGCCTCCTGAACTTTTTCCTATTTTCATCAAGACGATAACAAAAAAGGCCCCTAATTTTTATTTTCCAGGCCATGCATATTTGGTGTAAACTCAGCATTAAAGTGCCAGTCATGCAAAACTTACAGGCCGGACTACCATTAAAATTTCATATTAAGGAAGGGGCTGCAAAATATCATCTTGAGGGCCACAAATACCCCACGTACCAAAATTCATTTTGATTTCAAGATTTTAGCTAATCTAAAAAAGCTAAGGTTTTGGCTGCTTTTAGCTTGGCCTGCACAACTTTTACATACCAGATTAATATGAAGGTTTTATATGCCACAGAGTAGAAATGTGTTGGCTCTGCAGAAAACACGTTTTGTCACTGTTAAAAATTGCTCTTTTTTAACATCTCTGATTCAAAGTGAAAAAAACAAGCAACATTTGAGATGAGAAAAAAACAATTGGTGATACTACTGGTGAATGAAGATCACTTTAGTGCGTGCAGCTAACTTAAATAAAATGTTTAACTTTTGATAGTCAACAACAAGCAGAAAGCCCTTTTCAGTTTAGGCCAGGAATCTGTCACAAAAATAGTTCTTCTTTTGTCCAGTTACCGTAAGCCATTAATTTCCACTGACAGATGTTGGAACAGTGACAAAAAATTCTCACTGTAGAGCTTGCTATTTATTACCATGGCCATACATTCTGTGCACAGAATTTAAAAGTTCATCGAACTGCAAACAGAGCTGGGTGTTGTCCAGTAACAAAGAAGGAATTCAGTGATCTAATCAAACTGTGAGGTTTGACTTCTGGTTCTCCAGGTACATCAAGTATAACCCCGGGTTAACACCGCTAGCGTTACTGCTCCGATGCGTGCGGCGCAGTCTTTACGTAACTTTAAAAGTGCGAACAGAACTTCACCATGATTATATTTTTTCCTGCTTTATGATTCATTTGTAAAAAAATTTAAATGACTTCTTGCCAATATACATCTACAATAAAATATGTATGTTTTAATTTTTTTTAATGTACACATACAAAGATAGAAAGACAGTCATGTGATGATGTGACTTAATGAAGAGTCGCAGTGTCGAGAAGACAATTTTGGATCCTTTATGACATCTCAAACTCAGATTGCAAAAGAAAATATTAAAAACATGACGCAAAGTGTGATTAATCATGTTTTATTGATCTTAATTAAGAAACAAAAATAAATCAAACAAGAACTGTTAGTCTCTGATTTTTCATTGTGACAAAAAGTTAAATATATCTGTTTCAGTTCAGAATGTTTTACCATCCTTTACTTTCAGGTTTGTTGCTATATATCTAACATCTACACATGTAAGATGAAGAGACTCTGACAGGTTTCATGATTTTCTCATTAGTTTTTGGCTTTATCTCCTTTTCTTCAGGTTTTCATGATCCAACTTCTCCTTACATTTCTGTCATCTATTCTAAACCAAGAGACCCCCACGGTTCCCCATCTCTCACAACTTTTACCACACCCCCCAAAAACATCTCCAGTAGAGTTTTTAGACCAACTCCTGAAGTTTCTTCCATTATCCTATCAACCAAAGCTTCTTTAGCCTTTTGTGGGCTCTCTTCTGGTGGAAGCCTTGCCTTTTCTTTTTCTAATTTTGTCGTCACTGTTTGAAGCATGTCACTGGTATAGTAGCCTTTGTTGTTCACCTCCACAATCTTGTCAATAGAGCTAAACAGCTCCTTTATTTGAAAAGCATTGCTCCTGTAGTCTTCCTGCTGGCTGTTATTCCAGTACTTGTTATCAACGACGTGGCAGCGGCCGGAACACTTCTCCACTAGATGACTCAGGGCTTCGCTATTTTGGACAAACTCCTTGATCGTAGTTTCTTCAGGAAGCTGGTCACCGTGAGTGAAGAGCACCACTGTGAACTTCAAAGCATCTTCTGAGAAGTATTGCGTCATTTTATCCACAACAGCCTTCTCCTGGGCTGTGTACCTGTCCACTTTGAGAACGATGAGGAACGCATGAGGACCAGGAGCGCACTCAGTGATGCACCTCACAATCTCACGCTTCATGTCCTCCTCAGACCTACCAGTGTCAAAGAAGCCTGGAGTGTCCACAAATGTGATGCTCCTTTGATTCAAAGACTTAGACTCTGCTTTACATTCGCGTGTTCCAGATGTGGCTTTGTGATTGACCTCAAACCGTTTCTCTCCAATGATGTTGTTGGCAAGGCTGCTCTTTCCAGCTCCGGTTTTCCCCAAGACCACAATCCTTCTCTCTGGCTCTGCAACACAACAGTGACATGGTTTGTTTTACAATAACCTTCTAATCATTCAAATAACTTATAACTATGTGCAAAAATGAACACGTAAGCAGACCTACCATCCATGTTGGAGGCAAATGGCAATGAGAGCCACTCACATTGTGGAAGCTGTGTCTGTGTTTTTATGGGAGTGACTCAACCAGCTAAACTCGTTCCTGAGCAGCTTCATTCTGACCAATTTACAGAAGCTTAAAGATCTCAAAAACATCAGCAGCAAATGAACAACCTGAACTTTTGAATCAGGCTGGGGAACATCTATGGATTGGCTGAAGTGTTTTTTTCATTTGTTTGCCTACTTCTGAGATCAGAGGAACAGCTCATGTTCTACAGCAGGGGTCACCAACACGGCGCCCGCGGGCGCCAGGTCGCCCTCGAGCACCACATAAGTCGCCCGCGGGTCTCTTCTAAAAATAGCACAACTCGTGAGCTGCTCAAAATTTTAATTTTATTGTGATGTATTTTTTTGAACTTACACTTGCCTTCACAAAGAATTAAAACATCTTAACATATATGTTTATTATTGCTGAAGCCAAAAACGACCTATCCCACTTTTTTTTTAATCGTTTTCTCGTTAAAACGAGATAATCAATAACAAAGAATGGGGCGCCCCCTTCTCCTTTTCCCGCATGGAGACACTGAGACTTTACCTGTGTTGAGATTCTTTCTTTTGTGGTTAACGACAAAAACAATAGAAGAAGACACTCCACAAAAGTTGTTTTTGGTCAGTTCTTTTACTTATAAGTGGAGCTGCGCTCTTCAAATGCCCAAGTGAACAAGCCCCCTCCGTTTATTTCCCCCAAACCCCGGCTGCTTTCACATTAACGCTGACATTTCGCGAATTGGATTTTTGATTATTAATTTTCTTTAATGGAAACACAGTTTATTAAAAAAAAAAAAAAAAAAAAAGACAAATGCATTTTTCGAAGAAAAAAAAGTATTTGCGCTTAGAGGAGCTGGTTTTGGGGGCGTATTGAAATTGATGGAGATTTTTTGAAAAACGGTAATGGAAATGGACTTTTTTCTGATTAAATGCGCTTCTGGAGTGTCTGTCCGAGTACAGCACAGCGGGCGCCACAAGAGATCCCACAGCGTCACTGCTAATCGTGCATCTCCTCTGTAAAATCAATAACTAGGATCTCCTCATCGCTTCACCTGTGTCATGGATCCACCTGCTACTACCCACTCCGGCCACCAGAGAGGGCGCTCACCCGAGTTTTGACCTCACCACCTGCTTTCACCTGGGCTCCTCAATCACAGCTGTTTCCCATCATCTCATCACCTCCCCAGTATTTAGTCTGGCTCCAAACTGTCATTCCCTGCGAAGTATTGTTTTGTGCCACCCTGCCAACAACACCGAGCGTTTATTCCTAGACCTGACCTTCTGTACCTGACCTTGCTTCCTCTGATTGCCTGCCTCCTGCCCCGATCCTCGCCTGGACTCTGACTTCTCTCCTGCCTCTCCTTGGATGATCCCCAGCTCGTGTATGACCCCTGCCTGTCTGACCCTTCTTAGTTTTGTGGACTTTTAGTTCTACTAATAAAACCTGCTGCAATTGGAACCAGCTGTCTGCTTGTTTGTGACAATCTGTAGCCGCACTTCTGCAGCCTGAATACGATGTAAGACTCATTTGAGGATCAGCTCGAGCGTAGTGACAAACTTCAATGGACCTAGTCGTGTTTTCAAAAAAGAAAAATGTTCCAGCTGCTTACTTGTTATGGGCATTCTTTTAAATACCACTGAACAGACTTCTGACACCTGCACCTGGGACTGAGCGAGTCACCACACTCCTGTGACGTCACCCAAATGCTCTCTTTTTTAGTGAATCGAATAAAAAAAAAAAGCACACACGTCGCCGTGTTTTTAATGACTTACCGCTTGAGTTGGTTTGTGTTTTGTCACATTTTTATAAAACCGTGTCATTGCGACACCTTGTTTTTTCGAAATTCCTAGAATTTGGTTAAAGTTTCATGCTTAATGGAGAGAGAACCCAGGGCTGCTGAGTGTTTCTGCATGGTGCGTTCACTGAGCCTCAGATATTGGCAGCAAAACGAAGCAGTTTATCAGAGAAAACATGGAACACCGGCACTGATCCGTATATAATCGACTGATGAAACAGTGTCGATGTTTTCTCTGAAGAACGGATTTGTTTTGCTGTGGATTGTATAAAAATTAGAAAGTTTGTAGCGGACTGAGTTGAGCGGCTGTTTGGGTTGGTTTATTTCCAGAGCTCAGTGAACGCACCATGCGCAGATTCTTGTCTGCCGTCAATCAATCTGGAGAATAAATGGACGGAGAGACTAAATTAAGCGTTTGAGGAATCCACTAATAAAAAAAAAAAGTTAAAGAACAACTTTTTTGAAGTGTTCTTATGCTGTTTTGTTGTTAACGACTAAAAAATAGAAACAGTTTTCTCGCTTTCTCCTTATAAAGATTTAATATCTCGTTTTTTTCTGAAGAAAAGATTAAAAAAAGAAGTAGGGCAGGCGTTTTTGGCTTCCTTACATTATAGATGAACTGTAGATAAGCTTAGGTGACTCGAACCTAGTGGATATTCAGAGAAAAAAAGTGCTACACTTTCCCTCCATGCAGTCGGTGCTGAAAGACAATGATTCTGCATCCCAGGCATTTGACAGAGTGGCAGAAAAATACTGTGATGTCATCAACAGACTTGAGCAAGAGTTTGAGAATAGGTTTTGTGACATTGATCAGCTCGAGCCACGTGTGGCATTCATATCCAACCCTTTCATGAATGTGGACACGACATGCTTTTCTGAGCAACTAAGTTCAACGTTTGACTTGGATGCTGGACAGGTGGAGATTGAAATCATAACACTGCAAAATGACCTCCACCTCAAAGCCACCAGGGTGCACCAAACTTTTGTGCCTTGTTGACTCAGAGAAGTACAGAGGAGTATGCAAGCAGCTATGAAGACTGCCAGCCTGTTTGGTTCAACCTATCTCTGTGAATCAGCATTTTCTGACATGAACTTCATCAAGTGCAAACACAGAACACGCCTCACTGATGCACATCAGCAGTTGTAATTGTGTTAAAAACATTGCATTTGGTCTTTACCTCAAAATGTGGCAAGATTTGTTGAGATTAATAAAGTTTTGAATATTCATATTTGTTTCCAGGCTTGTTGTCGTTATTGATAATTACGATGAGAAATCAGTGTCTTCACATAGAGGAGTATCATTATTCATTATTAATAATGTATAACTAAAGGCAAACTAAGCAAATATATTATTTCAATTTGGTAGCCCTTCGTATGACTCAGTACCCAGGAAGTAGCCCTCAGTTTCAAAAAGGTTGGTGACCCCTGCTCTACAGAGACGTAAATTGAGATGGTTTGGACACGTTCAGAAGGACAGTGCTTATGTTAATAGAAACACAGTAAGGTTCAAGCTACCAGAAAAGATGCCCACAGAAAGACTAAAGTGGTGATTGATGGAGTGAAGGTGAAAATGAGGAAAGGATAGGATAAAAAAGTGGCCAAAAGGCAAATAAAAATGACCAGTGTCAGCACCAATGACTGTTCACATGCAGTTTGTAGATAGACCTAAAGAGTTAATAAAGAAGAGCATAACTCCCGGGCCGGGTCGTCACCCATGACTGTTGTCGTGGTAGATCGGTCAAAATTCTGATGAAAATGTAAAGTCACAGGGCGAGGAGCAAATCTTACCTTTGCTTGAATTTGCACGAATAGTTGGGATTGCAAAGTCGCAAAATCCTGGATTCAGTCCAACTTATGTGAAACTTTTAAATTTGAAGGAGTTGTGAGAATTTCCCAGGACGGTGGGGCAGATAAACGGCACGCAGCCAGTCCACATTTTTCTAATTTTAGGCACAGGTATACTACTCAAACATACAAGCGTATGTAACACCCATCCCATGTAACTAATTATTATTCTTCACTTATTGGCAAAAATACTATGGGTGGGGTCCTGGGTACTTTATATTTAAACTTTAATATAACAAACAGGAGATACAAGTTAAATTTCCAAATTATAAAGGGTTTTTAGACTAATTTAAATGTATGATTAATAGATTTGGCGGTGCCTCCACTTAGCAGGAAAAACAAAAGAGTTAATTTAAATTTAACTTCCTACTAAGAAAAATTAGTTTGTATACAATTGACTTTCTTTTTGCAAAATAAAATAAATGGAATACAACACAGTCTTGATTTAAAAAAATAGTAAAACTTTAGTGCAAGTATTAAACAAAAATATGATTCTGCAGATGTTCACAATTCAATTACATAGATATTTCCAAATTCTTTTCCCTTTTCTTTCTTTTCAGTTCTTAGTGATTCTGTTAAAGTTGCAGGCCTGAATCGTTGCTTGGGATCGTTGTGGCCTAAAACAAAATGGCCCTTTCACTTGCAAAGCAAGCAGATCAAATAAAACATGTGCACGTACTCACGAATCCTTCAACTTAATGGATGGAGGACGTAGATGTTCAGATGGGTTTCGCACGTGGTTAGCAGAGCTGGACAGGAACAGGAGTCGGCATGGAAGGACAGGCCCCCTTCTGGT
This sequence comes from Oryzias javanicus, assembly GCA_003999625.1. NCBI lineage: Eukaryota > Metazoa > Chordata > Actinopteri > Beloniformes > Adrianichthyidae > Oryzias > Oryzias javanicus. Next base: position 5,596,647 of record CM012454.1, on the reverse strand, counting down.
TAGCAGCCCGAATCTTTTATGGAGTACTTCAAAGTTCACCAACAGGGTCCAAAGAGACTGGATTCCTCTGGTCCACTGTATAAAAGTGTCTTTTAGTCTCCCAAAAAAAAATTATATTTCAAGTATAACATACTTAACATATGACACTTGCTTCAAAAATTAGCTTCACTGCTAGCGCGCTAATGCTATGCACAATTAGCGTACATATTCTCAGTCAAATGCATGATTTACACACATCGTAACAAGCTCAGACATTTAGTACTTACATGTACCGTGTTTCCACAACAAAGTAAGTAGACTCAGCATCAACTTATTTTAGTTTGGAACGCAAAACTGGTCACCGTTGATCGGCTTCCTACTCCTTTGCACGTCTTTCTGTTCTCCTGCTACGTGAGACCTAAGCTTACTAAGCACACACCTCATCACTTCTGAATGGACAGAGCAATCACTTCATCCAATAAGCATCCAGAACCGAAAGATTGACATAAACATGTTAGGTAGAAAAACAATATACATGTGCAATGAGATTGCAAAGAAAAACTTGATAAAGAAACAAGAATCCACAGAAAATAAAAGAAACAGTTTAAATACTGTTAACAAATGTTTTCCCTTTTTTTTTTAATGAACTTATTTATGAATCTTGCAACTTTACATTTTAATGAACAATAACTTATTTAACCATTAGAGAATATTTTTAACAATAATTCCTGTTTTTAATAAATCATCTTTCAAAATGAGGGGTTACTTTTGATTAATTGTTTATAATTCTTAGTCTGAAAGTTAAATTTTAGACGAGGCTACATCCTCCCCCTTCTAAAAGGTTTAGATGTCCTCATCTAACTTCAATGTTTATATTTGGGTTTCAAGCTTTGTTTGGATTTGGAATGTTTCAGAGTTCTGTCTTTAGATCTAAGATTAAGCTGAATAACCATACCATGATGCACAATGGTTACAGGCTCCTCAGTTTGATTTCCAGGTTTGTCATAAGTCAAACGAATGACTGGTTTTTTCTCTCTGTTTGACATCCTGAGTCTCGGAGATGGTAAATCTGTCTCTACGTCTGTGTCGTCTTCTGTTATGTCCTGTGGTACATTTGAATGTTCACTTTCATTTGTGTCATCTTCACTTTGTGCATGTTCTACTTCACCCTCAAAAGAGGAGTCCTCTGAGTTTGCATTATCTGAGGTTGGAATGTCATATCTGTGCGCTAGTCTAGGGACTTGGTAATTTTGAGAAGACTCGCACGGATACTCGTACTCTGAGTCTGAACAGGAGGTACTGTTTTCTGACTTAGAAGAACTTTCCTTCACGTCTCTGTCGTCTCGTGACAGGAGGTTCAACACGTTCGGTTGTTGGTGTGTTTCAGACAGTCTAACAAGATAAAACGATCGGAAGGAGATGATCTCTATGCAGAGTTTTTACACTTCCTGGGCCTTGTTCAGGTTTAACTTTGTACACGGCAGGTTGGGTAGCTTTTTGATTACAAGATATGGTATTGGTTTCCATCTGTCTTGCAGTTTGTGCTTTCCAGTGAGGCCAACATTTCTTACAAGGACTCGATCCCCTTCCTGTAATGGTTGATCTCTCACTCGCTGGTCATACCTGGACTTGTTTCTGAGATGGTTTTTGGTAGCACTTTCAGTAGCTAGATGGTACGCTTTCTTCAGCTCTTTTCTCATCTTGTCAACATATTGTAAGTGAGAAGTTTCTGCATTTTCATCAAACGCTGCGCCAAAACAGATGTCGACAGGCAATCTGGCGTCTTACCAAACATTAAAAAATAGGGCGAATACCCGGTGGATTCGTTTTAGAACAGTTGTACGCGTTGTACTAACTGACTAATGTGCTGACTCCAGTTTTGTTTCTTCACACTTTCAAGAGTTCCAAGCATTGAAAGAAGTGTTCGGTTGAAACGTTCCGTTGCGCATCTCCTTGTGGATGGTATGGAGATGTTCGAGATTTCCTGATGCCAAGCATGGAGAGTAAATCTTTTATGAGTCGGCTTTCAAAATCTCTGCCTTGATCCGAATGTATTCTGGCGGGAAGTCCATAGTGGACAAAGTACTTCTCCCACAGTACTTTTGCGACAGTGACAGACTTCTGATCTTTGGTGGAAATGCTTGCGCATAACGTGTGAAGTGATCAGTTATAATCAGAACATTAGCAATACTTTGCTGTCTGGTTCAAATTTGGAGAAAATCAATACAAACAAGATCTAGTGGACCATTGCTTGTGATTTGGTTGAGAGGGGATGAACGTTGTGGAAGAGTTTTACGTGACACACAACATGTCACATGTTTTAATGTATTGTTCAAACATCATGTTCAATCGTGGCCGATCCACATTTTTTATTGAGCCTTCTGAGTTTGTTCAACTCCAATAGGTCCACATTCATCATGAAGTGATTTCATTACACTTGTTCTATTTCTGGCAGATTAACTGTTTTTTTCTACACCTAAGAGTTTCCCATTTCATGTATAAAGTGATTTCATTTCACTTTGTGAGTTTTTGATTTTTCCACGCCATAAACAGTGCGTGTCAGGGGATTCTGTTTTGAAAGAAACCGTCTGGTCGTTTTTGTGAATAGCTTGCTTGATAATAACAATAACGGGATCAAGATCTTGAGCTACTTGGAGCTCTTTTGATGACAGTTGGTCAATGGAATGTGTGTTCAGCCTCACCGGAAATGCATATGTTTCAGGAATAGCTGTAGGTGGAACGCCAAGCTGATCTGCAAACCCAAATGAAGTTGTTGTTTCATGCTTGCATATTGCTTTTATGGCAGACTGTGGGACATCGGTCCATTGTTCCGGGTTACTGTACTGGCGTGACAGAAGGTCAGCGTCGATGTTAGAGCCGACCGACGATATTGGATGTTAAAATCGTAAGTGGCTAACGCTGCAAGCCAACGATGTCCAACCGCATTCAGTTTAGCAGTTGTCAGTACGTATGTCAACGGATTGTTGTCGGTTCTTACTGTGAATCTTGCACCGTAGAGATAGTCATGAAATTTTTCTACGACGGCCCATTTCAGTGCTAAGAATTCCAGTTGATGGACTGGATAGTTGCGTTCTGATTCACTTAGTTTGCGACTAGCGAATGCAACAGGCTTGAGACCTTCAGGGTATTCCTGATTAAGAACGGCACCTAAACCATGCATGCTTGCATCCCACATGCATATGTAAGGTTTGGATGGGTCTGCAAACGCTAAAACAGGTGCATTTATCAGACGATCAATGATTGCTTTGAAAGCTTTGTGACAAGCCTCATCCAACGTTCTTTGAACGGCTCGGAAGGTTTGAGGTACGTCTTGGACTGATCTTTAGGTTGTTTTTTCTTGCTTTTTTGAGTGGGCGGATAGCCTTTTGTTAGTTCGGTTAGTGGGGTACTATGCTGGAGTAGTTGGCATGAACCGGCGATAGTAACCGAAAACCTAGGAATGATCTTAGTGATTTGAGGTCTGTTGGCTCAGGCAATTTTTTCACCACCGCAAACCTTTTCGGGGTCTGTGCAATCCCTTTTTCTGACACAATGTGTCCCACATAACTTTACTTGGGATTGACAGAATTGACATTTGTCAATGGACACTTTGAGACATATACTCTCGAGTCGATCTAACACTTTCAACAAACGCGCTGTTCGTGTTTTCCAGTGTTTTTACCAAAAACGATAATGTCATCAAGATACACTATGACTTGGAGAAGATGCATGTCGCCGACAGCTTTCTCCATGAGCGCTGGAAGGTAGCAGGGGCTCCTGTAATGCTTGAGGCATACGCTCAAACGGTAGAATCCAAGTGGGCAGATAAAGGCTGTCTTTTCTTATCTTCTTCTGACATAGCTATTTGGTAATACCCACTTCGAAGATCTAAGACTGAGAACCATTTACTACCATTGAGGCAATCAAAGCGTCGTCTACACGCGGAACGGTGTATTGATCGGGGATAGTACGACGGTTTAGAGTTCTGTAGTCAACGCACATTCTGATGGAACCATTCTTTTTGCGTACGACTACTATTGGTGACGCATAGGGACTGCGAGACTCTTTGATAACACGCCTGTATTACTGCTGCAAGTGTTTCCGGCACATCATCAATGTCAGCAGGAGCTAATCGGCGGATCTTTCTCGAAAGGGGGTTGAATCACTCAATTGATTTTATGTTCCACATCTTTGGCTAAACCTACATCCCATTCATCCAGAGAGAACACGTTTGGTCTGTTGGCTAGTTGTTTGTTTTAATCTGTCCTTCCACTCTGCTGGGAAGGTGAATCTTCCAAAGTCAAAAAGGTTGGGGTCTAAAGTAGAAGACTTTACTCCAGCTGTGGGCTTGTGACTACGTCCAGCATGCATTTCTGCAACAAGGGTTCCGACCTGGATACAGGTGGGTTTTTCTGACTCGTTATGCAAAAGCAAGAGAAACTGTTCTCATCTATCTCATCCTCTGTGAGAACGCCTGGCTGTACTAACACACCAGAGGGAAGTTGGGAATGACAGGTGCTTCAACTAGCACAAAATCTTGTGAACTAGTAGCTTTGGTAATCTACTTTACATGTAGCATAGAGCTTTTCACCTGGAGCTATGGTGAGCGAACCAGGACCTTTCCATTTCACTTGTCCAATAGTTTTCTTCTGCATTTGGGGAGTTGTGGCTGAAGTTTTATCTCATCGTAGACAGCTTTTACTCTCATGGAGCTACTTTACTTTCATTGTCACTCTCTTTGCAAATCTGAAAAGTCTGCGAAACAGGAAAGCGTTTGTGGCAACAACAACAGGGGCTTCATGACCTTGGTGGTGTCAGGACAAACAAGAGCTAGCACAGTAACCGGACCTTTAACACCAGTTACTTCCTCTGGAACTCCATATCAACTACTATGTAGCCACTATAAGGATAGGACTCAGCGCTAGACCCCAAATGGCTAGGCTGGAAATCGTTTGGATAGGTACATTGGGAATGTTTACTTTATACCAATCCTCGAAAATAATAGTCACAGTGGATCCTGAATCCATGAGACCTTCACATGAAATGTTGTTCACTTTGATAGCAGCTATGGAGGATGGACCAATCAGACCTGGAGGAATGACTGAACTTTGATTCTGCACACTAGCCTTATTAACATGAGCAACAGGCTCATTTTGATCTTCAGTGCTTTCTTTTTGCACAATCCGTTTGTCGTGTTTTGTTCTATTTGTCGTGTTTGTCTATGAGCTTTTGTATCACCTTCTGTGAGTTTTCTGGAGCGGTACATTTAGGAGCAATGTGTCCATTCTCTCCACATCTGTAACAAAAATACTCAGACTCTTTTGAAATTTTTGATTTTGGCTGAAAAGCTTGGTACTTGCTCAGCTTTATATTTTGGTAATGACTTGTGTCTCTAGCATTAGTTTTTGGTTTTACTGACATTACACATTTATTTGATTTCGAAGTGCTTTTAACCTCTCTCCTTAACTGCTGCATTCATCCTCTCCTGGCATAACTTTTTCATCTCTTTGGACCCTTTTTTATCTGACTGTTTGTTTAATGCTTTCAGTTTCTCTTTAAGCTCTCGAACTTCGTTTTGAAGATCTGTTGAATGATCCTTTTCTGATTCCGTTTCAGCTGTTTGCACAGTGCGAACATACTGCTTCGATGGTTTTTTCAGTTTTTGTCTGGCTACCTCGTGCTCTTCTTCTTCACGAATCTCTTTGAGTAAATTCAGGAATGACGGGGGTCACTTCGCCTCTCTCTGAGATTTAGCTGGAGTAGCAGAATGTCCGACTCTGTTGCACCTTTGATGAGTTGCTCTAATCTTGCTCTATTGACTTCACTGACTTTTAGGCCTCCCTTTTGCACAACCTTGTTCAGTGTTCTTTCCAGTCTAAGCAAAAAGTCTGACAAGCACTCATTTGACTTCTGGTGAAGAGCTCTGAATGTAAGATACAGCTCCTCTCCTGACTCTACAGTTCCAAAAGTGCTTTCCAAGACCTGTATGAAATCCCTATGACTTGCATCAGGGTTTGACATGCGTACAGCCTGAATGATCTCCAAGGCTGGCCCTCTGAGACTTTCAACAATTCTTCGTTTTTTCTCCCTGTCTGTAAAATCATACTCTTCAATCATGAACTTCGCTTGTTCCACCCAATTGTCTAAGTTATCTTCTCCAGAGGGAGTGGGGTGAACTCCAGAAAATGTCCTTAGACGCCTGAATGGGCTGTTTTCATTTGTCTTTGTTGACTGCATTAAATTATTTAAAGCGCGAACGACAGACTCAGAACTTTGGTTCTCTGAAGGCGCAAGACTGCATAGTTGTTTGAGGTCATCCAGGGTTTTCCCTTCATCTTGGAGAAATTTGTCCAATTTCTCTGAAAATGGATCAAACCTCGTTTCTTTTTCAGCAGTAACTAAAGTCCATTTGCTACCTTCTTCATCTACAAGCAGTTCAGTAGGAACTCTCTGTGAATCTATTTCTTCCCGACATTCACAAAGCACAGTTACAGTGTTGCTTTCAGGATCAAACATTTTTCCTCGTACCCTCACCTTGCCCTAAAACTTTTATGGTTTCAAGTGCAAGTTCAATAGCGTCGATAGGTGTTTTTCAGGAATACCTATAGCCATAAGGGCATGCGACACTTCCACACCTTCACCTCTACACCAGTTGCTAACATTTGGTACAACCACGATTGCTTTGAGCGGCCATTGTTTCCATATTATTTATTTGTTTATTTTGTATATCCCAGCGGTGCCTCCAATTGTGTAACACCCATCCCATGTAACTAATTATTATTCTTCACTTATTGGCAAAAATACTATGGGTGGGGTCCTGGGTACTTTATATTTAAACTTTAATATAACAAACAGGAGATACAAGTTAAATTTCCAAATTATAAAGGGTTTTTAGACTAATTTAAATGTATGATTAATAGATTTGGCGGTGCCTCCACTTAGCAGGAAAAACAAAAGAGTTAATTTAAATTTAACTTCCTACTAAGAAAAATTAGTTTGTATACAATTGACTTTCTTTTTGCAAAATAAAATAAATGGAATACAACACAGTCTTGATTTAAAAAAATAGTAAAACTTTAGTGCAAGTATTAAACAAAAATATGATTCTGCAGATGTTCACAATTCAATTACATAGATATTTCCAAATTCTTTTCCCTTTTTTCTTTCTTTTCAGTTCTTAGTGATTCTGTTAAAGTTGCAGGCCTGAATCGTTGCTTGGGATCGTTGTGGCCTAAAACAAAATGGCCCTTTCACTTGCAAAGCAAGCAGATCAAATAAAACATGTGCACGTACTCACGAATCCTTCAACTTAATGGATGGAGGACGTAGATGTTCAGATGGGTTTCGCACGTGGTTAGCAGAGCTGGACAGGAACAGGAGTCGGCATGGAAGGACAGGCCCCCTTCTGGTTAGCAGCCCGAATCTTTTATGGAGTACTTCAAAGTTCACCAACAGGGTCCAAAGAGACTGGATTCCTCTGGTCCACTGTATAAAAGTGTCTTTTAGTCTCCCAAAAAAATTATATTTCAAGTATTACATACTTAACATATGACACTTGCTTCAAAAATTAGCTTCACTGCTAGCGCGCTAATGCTATGCACAATTAGCGTACATATTCTCAGTCAAATGCATGATTTACACACATCGTAACAAGCTCAGACATTTAGTACTTACATGTACCGTGTTTCCACAACAAAGTAAGTAGACTCAGCATCAACTTATTTTAGTTTGGAACGCAAAACTGGTCACCGTTGATCGGCTTCCTACTCCTTTGCACGTCTTTCTGTTCTCCTGCTACGTGAGACCTAAGCTTACTAAGCACACACCTCATCACTTCTGATTGGACAGAGCAATCACTTCATCCAATAAGCATCCAGAACCGAAAGATTGACATAAACATGTTAGGTAGAAAAACAATATACATGTGCAATGAGATTGCAAAGAAAAACTTGATAAAGAAACAAGAATCCACAGAAAATAAAAGAAACAGTTTAAATACTGTTAACAAATGTTTTCCCTTTTTTTTTTAATGAACTTATTTATGAATCTTGCAACTTTACATTTTAATGAACAATAACTTATTTAACCATTAGAGAATATTTTTAACAATATTGCCTGTTTTTAATAAATCATCTTTCAAAATGAGGGGTTACTTTTGATTAATTGTTTTATAATTCTTAGTCTGAAAGTTAAATTTTAGACGAGGCTACACGTAAATAATACACACACAAGCTAGAATCACACACACACAAGTTTACTTCACACACACGTAAAACTGAATGTGAAATTGCAGGAAAAAGAGGAACATGTGAGAATGTGTACTTGTGGAGTATAATGTGGGAGCTTGCTTGACAAAAACTTAAACTTGTGTGTAAAAATGTTAAAATGTGATGAAAAACCACACACCCACACACAAGATTTAACTTGAGGTTATGGGGGAAACACAACTTGTAAGACTTTACGTGCAGGTTCAATTTTCTTCTGTAGAAAAGTTTCACACAAACGCTTCGGGAGTCTCAGCGTGTTTTCTGACTTTGTTACAAGAGCTCTTCCCCACTACTGTTGGGCGAATGTGGGATGCATCCACACATTCGCCAGTCTGTTAGACCCACGGTGGTTCTCTGGCTGCAGACAGACAGCAGCTGCTAGGTTCAGGAGGATGCCTGCTCGGGCCTCCTGAACTTTTTCCTATTTTCATCAAGACGACAACAAAAAAGGCCCCTAATTTTTATTTTCCAGGCCATGCAGATTTGGTGTAAACTCAGCATTAAAGTGCCAGTCATGCAAAACTTACAGGTCGGACTACTATTAAAATTTCATATTAAGGCAGGGGCTGCAAAATATCATCTTGAGGGCCACAAATACCCCACATACCACCAGGTTGAGATTCCTTGTTTTAGATCACATGTGCCACAGGCAAGGCCTGGGGGCTGGATCTGGCTCTTTGGGTGATTCTATCTGACCCTTCAGATTATTTTATTTTGTTATTGATGGCCCAATGTTTTCTAACGCTTATTTCTATCTTATATATAATTCAGATAAATAATATTTTTACGGACATTAAAATATTGAAAGTTATCTACGATTTAAATTGATTTATTCTGAAATAATATTCCTGCCTGTTTTTATTCATAGTAATATTAAAAAGTTATGTTTTTAAAGTTCAAAAGGTGTAATTTTAGTGTTCAATAAGTGTACATCCAGTCACACAAACAGCTGTGTTTTGGATTTTGGCCTCCTGTGCAATTGAATTTGACACCCCTGCCTAAGATGATTTTTCTTTCTTTGGCTTTTTATCCACAATAATTTAAAATTTTACCAGGGTGTGCCCAAACTTTGACCCCCACTGTACTTGCATACAACATCTCCTAACCAACACCAGAAGAAGAGACCATATTACTCCTGTCCTTAAGTCTCTGCACTGGCTGCCTGTCAGTTTTAGGATAGATTTTAAAATTCTTCTTTTAGTTTTTAAATCTCTTAATGGTTTAGGTCCTTTATATTTATTAGATTTCCTAAGTCCTTACGAACCACCAAGAGCTCTCAGATCCTCAGGCTCCACTATATTAACTGTCCCTAGAACTAAGACCAAGACCTATGGTGAGGCTTCCTTTCAGTGTCTTGGCCCTCTCCTGTGGAATAGCCTGCCCAAGAACCTGAGAGCTGCTACATCTGTGGAGATCTTTAAAAACAAATTAAAAACCTACCTTTTTGGTAAAGCTTTTAATGACTCACTTTGAACTTTTAGGGTTTATTATTGTTTTAATATTTTGTTATTTCAATGATGATACTAGTTTTTCGCAGGTTTTTTTATATGATGTCTTGATTTTATGTGTTTTTATGCTGTTTTTGTCTTGATGAGGTGGATATTTCTGATCTGCTGAATTGCTGAAATGTGTTTTCTTTTTAACTTGTAAAGCACTTGGGCTGTACAGAAGTACATGAAAAGCGCTTAACAAATAAAGTTGATTGATTGATTGATCCAAGGTTAAGAAAGGGCAGAGTTCTTTTTTACCTCGTCCAAATCCTGTGGCCTGTGCAAGGGGCCTGAAGTGCTGTTTTTATGTGATAAGTGGGCATCCTCACTGTTGTGAAATCAGACAAAACTTTAATGTGTGTCAGCATCATACGGATACTTGTGTGTGCAAAGTAAACTATACTCATGAATTCTTCTCAATACAAAACCGTGTAACAAACTTGCAAAATTCTTCCCCTACCCCTACAGCTTCTACCTACCCCTACATTTAGCTCTCCAAAGGGAGGATTATCGAGAAATAAGGTCTTGAAATTTGAACACTACCTACTGCATGACGTCATCAATTGTCACCAATCAGCTATATTGACTCATAAGGCCAGCATAGGAAAAACAGATTTAAAAATTGGTGTTATAAAAACGTCATGATAAAACAAAAAGTTAAATTTTATTTTAAACTTCTGTGCTTCAGAGCAAACCAACGTAAAGAATTATTGTATGTGTTTTCTCCTGTGTGGCATAGGGCGACACAGAACACCCTCGCGGCAGAGGGATACTGTCAGGACTTACTCAGCCATCATCCTCATCAGAAGCATCAGCATTTATACCCACTCCAGCCCCACCTTCAGTGTGAAGTCTTGATCATGTTTACTTGTCAGTCAGAGCAGGTTTCCCTAGTTTGAATCTCTGTGTTTTTGACCCATGCCTGCCTTTTGATGCTGTCTATGTCTTGAACTTGCACTGTTAAATTAAACCATTTGGACATGGATCCTAATGTATCTGCCTCTTTGTCACAGATACAAATACCCAACAGATACCCCTTAAAAAGAACTTTGGGCACCTCTACATCTCCTTATGTCCCTACAATTGGAAGTATAGGGAGAAGCCACAGAGGTAGGGAAATAATTCTGAATTGGCAGAACTGGTGCCTTTTATGTTTTTAAAGTGTGACATTAAGTTATTTGTATAAATATTTCACCAAAACAAAAAAAGTCTGACAAAACGTTCAGGCCTATTTGTCAGTAGAATAAGGAGTCTTAATTCATTATTCATTTATTCATCTTAGCCGCTTTGTCCCTCTCGGGGTTGAGGGGCTGCCGGAGCCTAACCCACCTACTGATGGGCGAAGGCAAGGTTCACCCTGGAAAGGTCGCCAGTCTGTCGCAGGGCCTCAATCCCACACCCATTCACTCTCATTTTTACACCTAGTGGCAATTTACAATTCCCATGAATCTTATATAAAACCTTCTGTTTTAGATCCCCCAGCTAGGACTGGAACCGGGACCTTCTTGCTGCGAGGCAAGAGTTCTTACCACTGCTGTGGAACCCAGGGAATCTTTATCTGGGGACTAATCTCTATTCTGCATCTCTAAACAGATACAGGTCATGATGATCTCACATGATCTCAAATAAATCTTTTTTTTAAGTATTGTTACTTAATAAAGGTTTATTATCTATTTGTTTTTTTTTTTCTGGTAAATTCAAACTTTAACAATAATAAATCAATGCATACAGCACAAATGATTTGTTGGTAAGTCTTTTTCTTAAAACCAAAGTTTAACATTCCCCTAAAACAAACGTCTGCTTCAAGTAAAGTTATTGTCATTGGTTAAAAGATGGCTTTAAACTAAATATTTATGTGAACTTTAAATGTCTAGTTTTCAAAAAGTTGTTCAAAGTTTCAGTTACTGATCCTTTAGTTACTAGAAGAGTAATCTTTGTTTTTGTAAACAAATCTGAGCTTAGTTTTATTGTTAAGCTCTCATTGCGAAAAAGTGTTTCAGACAATGATTAAAGTGTTTTGGTTGTTTTTACTTTGTGACAGAACAATCCCTTAAACCTGTTTTGCAATAGAAAAGTTATCACAATTAAAAGACGAATGAAGCTGTTGTTGTAACTGCATAATTGAAGCACCATTTCTTTCAATCTCACCTTTTCTTACACAGGATTGTATTGTTTCCTGAAACTTTTGTGTCGGTTTCTAAAAACAAATCCACCATTCCATCTTGCTTCAGTTGCATAATGAAAAAGAACATTCCCCACATCAAATGACAAAGAAAAACGGCTTTTATTTATTTTATTTTAAGCACTGGATTATTTAGCAAGGCAGGAAATGTGACAAGAGGCTTTTAGTTAATCAAGATGAATGGTGACCTTTTTTATATTTTCAGTTTTCGGATTTTACTGCAATAAATCCATAAATAAAGCAAGATCTTTGCACTGATTTTTCTGTCATCCAAAGAAAAATATACTTTACAAGAAAAGTTTCAGTTTCCTGAAGCTAAAATCTGGTCAATTCTCCCTGACATAATTTAAATTTAGACAAAAAAAGTTTCTGTTAGATAAGCGTGTGACAAATGAACTATTATCATCTTATGACATAGTTTCAGTGCAGCTTTTTGTTTTAATAACAATGCTGTCAAAGTGCTTTTTGTTTAAAGTTTAAACCAATTTGTCATGCAGAAAGGAGGAGCTCCTTTTTTTTCTGTTAAAATTCCATCCGACTTGAAAAACCAGCGAAGAGGCGTATGGACGTACGTACGTTCAACAAAAGAACTACATTTTTTGAACAAGGCAGCTGAAATTAGCATAAATGCTTTTTTCTCCAACATGGCTGGTAAGTGAGTTTTTCTTTTGTTTTTTGCTGGCCTTCATAAGAATATGTTTTAAAATTTTTTATGATTGCAGTTGTCAATAATTTCCATATCAGAGATGTATTGCCAGCGGAGGCAGGTGAGACACTGCGAAAGCGAATTAGTTGCGCGAATTGCATTTGGTGTGAATGTACATTCACAGGGGCTGTAAGCCAATAGTAAGGATGTAAACATGGGATGGGAAATTTGTGTTGTCTTACTCCCCATTAATATAATTTCTAATGAACCCCTGCTGCTTTGCAGAAACCATCTCCTAGAAGTTATTAGCATCTTCCACCACCAGCAAAGGAGTGGTGGAAGATTCAGCATATGCAAATGTCAAAGAAGCAATAAAGACAGGATGCAAAACCGCAGGGGGGCGATGGTTCCGGTGTAAAGAGCACTGTGGAAACCCTGTCTCTCCACAACATGGAAGCTCATGTCAGGTGTAATTGTATCCAAAAAACAAAGGAACATGGATCAATTCATGAGCAACACAGAAGGGCTCTGGTAGAGACTCCAGAGGAGCCAAACACCAACTTCTGGTTGGCAGAACAGTCACTCAGGGCTGCAGGTCACAAAACACCAACCTGTGCACAGCCTGGATTGATTACAAGAATCACTGAATGCTTTGAGCTGTACAACATCAATAGGATTAAGAGTTTTCATAGGAAACTCAAAGATGTGGAAAACCACTTTTACAGCCAATAGCAAGCCACTTGCACAAGTGTCCATCAAATGTGGCATTCAGTACATACTGCAGATGTTACCGGTCCCACACTTTTGGGTAGCTGGGTGGTAGCAAATGGCACACAGCTAGGGTGTCTGTGTAGCCAACGGTACAGTTGCAGCTATGGACAAATCCAAAACACATCTGATCAGGACAAAGCTCCTTTAATAATAGATCATTCACTGAACACAATTTCACAATAGGCAATATTCCATAACCTAATCAGATGAAATAATAAAGTTAAGTAATCTTTGACAATGGCCATGAAATAAAATGTAAAATATTCAAAAATAATAAACAAATAAAAGCTGAATTCACAATAAACAAAATAATTACACTCATAAAGAGCAGCAAAATAGCCACAGAAATACATTCATTTATATGTTTTCAAGTTTTCCATGTTTCTGCACTGAGTCCATATACACACTCATGCAATTTGGGCACATCAAAGAAACCGTGGCACGAAATGGAGGTAAAATGGCGGTGGTAGAACTCATTTAGAAAAAATACATTTTTCACAAATGTAGGAACGTTCATTGCTCTTCTACAACAATCATACCTTACTTTAAACCTACTGCAACACTCCCAAAGTCACTTTTAACAATGAAACAACATACCTGTGGACAAATCTGAAACACATCTGATCAGGACGAAAAGCTCCTTTACGTCTTTCGTCGATTGTCCACAACGGCTCAGCAGCGCCAACAGCACCACCCACTGGCGGTTCAGTGCAATGCACCCAACTCAAGCAAATGCTATTAAAACAACGAAGAAGTGGGGATGTTTATTTTCTCTTTTTTTTTTTTTTAACCTACAACACAGACATGCAAGTCCGCTTATGTTAATGTTGATGTATTTTGTTCTCACAAGTTACACTTCTGGGCTAACACTTGATAAATGGAAACATTCCAGACAATAAAAATGAAAAACAACTCTCTCAAGCCCATTTATTTATGTAAAGGCCACATATCAAATGTACCTAATAAATTGCTGTGATTAATCACAACACAAAGGTGTGATTAATCTGATATTTATTTATTTCTAATCAATTGACAGCCTTACTTCAAAATAAACGTTCTAAATGTACATTTTTGTTTGTGATTTCCTTTTATTACATGCAGATTATGGTCTACAAATACTATAACAGAAGAAAATTAATCATGATATTTTTTTTCCAAAATGTATAACTATTTTTTTCAAGCAATAAATCAAGCACTTCTTGTTTTTAATTATTAATCATCATTTCGTTTAATTAACCTAATCTGACATGTGTGTTTTGCTTTTCTCAAAATAAGTATGTTAACTAATAATATGAGTAATTACACTGTCAATTAGATTACTTGTTCACTCTTCTTCAGTTGCAAATTTTTTTTCTTCATAATTTTTCAAACCATTGTTTAAAATAAAATAAAATTATTTTTTCTTTACAGGATTCGAATTTTTAATGCTTGAAATCACTCAGTCGATCGCAAGTAAAAAAACCATGGAACACCTGAATTGATTAAAGTTTACGTCTTATTAATTGGAAGCTCCTCCCACCTGACTGGTTGTAATTTGCGCATTTGGCCGATCAGTCAGAGCTGCAGACTTTCCATGTGTTTTCCTCTGCTGTTCGACCACAATGGAGGACACTACCAGTACCCCGTTTTCCTGGAGAGTCCCAGACCTCTAGAGGAAGTCAGGAGGAAAGTGGAGCTTTATTTTAGCGTGAGGCGCAGATCAGGCGGAGGAGAGTGCGGACATCTGACCGCTGTGCGTCAAAACATCTACAGGATCGACTTCAGACACCAACGAGGTAAAGAAGAATTCTCTCTCTATATATATATATATATAAAACCATGCAGCTGATGATAGTTATTATGTCTTTAATACGCTGAGAGCTTTCCTTTTTAGTGGATTCTTCATCATCTCCATTTTGTGCTTATAGAATTTGTTCTAATACTCTTATTAAACCCTGAAAACTTTTTTTATTTATTCACAGTGAGTTGAAAAATTAGAAGTTTGGAAATATTTTCTATTAGTTTTGATAGAAATGTACTGAGTTAATTAACAACTCGGAATAAAAAAAAAAACAAAAACAGAAGGAAAACGAAACTAACTCCTTCAGTCAATCCTGTTTATGACGTCATGAGTGGGTGCGGCCACAAAGTTGTGAAACAATCAGAGGCGAGCTAACTAACGCTGAGCATTGATATATTGCACCAAAACACATATGAAATCATTTAACAGAAGGGTCCAAGATAAAAATGCCATGAAAACATGATTAACAACATTTTAGAACAGTTTCTGAAAAATTTGAGAATGGGGGGGAGTAAAAATATGATCTTTTTTTTTTCAAATAGGTCAAAAGGCTTTTAACCCTCCAAATAATTTGAGCTGAACATATATTTTACTTACTAGCTAAAATAAGAATGAAATTAAGTTTGTAGATTTTTTTTTTTTTACTAAAAAAAAAATTAAGGAAAAAACCTTTTGCAGCTAATCTTAAATACCAGACTAACATTTTATATGTGCGAAAGATCAAAATAAAAGTGTGGAAGGATTTTTGACAGGTGGGGACAACAGCACAAACCTAAAAATGTGTAACTTAAGTATTAACAGCTTTAAAAAGTAACTTCCAAATTCAGCAGAAATTTTAGCCATTGTTGCACGAGAGGAAAGTTCTTCTTCAGCACCATCAGATGCTTCCCTCGTTCTTCATGGTTACATTGTTAAAACAGTAATCCAAACAAATATTTAAGCCTCACAACATTTTTTTAATCAGTTGTTTATCCTCCTTTGTGCAGCTATGGTTCATGTTTGAAATCCTCTGTCACAGACCAGCAGGAAGTCCTGAGAAGATCCCCGCATGTAGTGAAGCTGGAAGATGATCATGTGGAGATCAGAGTCAGAAGCAGCTTGGAAGCTGACACCTCCTCATCCAGCTGCAATACCTCACCTTCTCCAGCAGAGGTCAGTGTGGGAGCCTTTTTTTTTTTTTTTTTTTTTCCTTTTACAAAGAGCAAGATATATCTTCACAATAACCATTTTAGGAACAAAAATATGAAAGAACTTTAATGTATTAAAATAAATTAATTAAAAATTTAAAATCTGATGTTAAATTATCTAACAGTTTGAAAAAATCTTATGAATCATTTTGAAAAAAATGTTATGGAGTCATCATTGCTGTATGAGTGTCCTTAAAAATCTGTAGCAAAGACTTGATAACCTGTAAAAAATAAAAGTAAAATCATTTAAACAGGTTTAAATTCCCATTTTGTTCACAGAACTCTGAGGCTGTTCAGGATGAAGATCAACAGTTTCCATCACTGAAAGACAACCAGTTTTCTGAACAGGAGCTCATCTCCGCGCGCTCTGCATTGCTTCACTCACTGGAGGACGGAGGTAGTTCATCTGGAACTTTAGCTGGTTATTCTGCTGAAGTTAGTCCCAGAAAACCAGACCAGGGCAAAGACTCTGAGGGGTCTGCGGCCAGCTTTGAGGAAAATCTTAACACAAAGAAGACAAACCAGAAGACCGAGGAGTGTGAGGAGGTCAGCCCCGCTGGGAGGACTGATGGGGAATGTCCTCCAAAACATGAATGCTCAGAGGAATCCTTTCCTTCAGATGAGAGTTTGAGTGAAGCATGCAGACTCTGTGACTCTGATATCGAGACAAACACAAATGCTGCTGTAACTGCTGGGGGGCGTGTCCATGTTCAGATTGTCCAGGGAACCATCGAGACTCAGGAGGTAGGAAATGTTCTACCTAAACCCAGTAGACTTTGATGTTATGTTCTGTGTTAGGGCTGCCACAAACGATTATTTTAATAGTCGACTAATCACCGATTATTTTTTCCGATTAGTCGACTAATCTGTTCATGGCCAAAGTGGATGTGAAGATGCTGAAGTTGATAACCAGCTAAAACATTAGTTAAATGCCAAATTAGCCAAAAAATAAAAAGAGCCAAAGCCAAATATTAGCTAAATTCCACATTAGCCTTAAAAAAACGGAAAAATCCTATATTAGCCAAAACAGCTAGCATATAGCTGAAATATAAGTTAAACTCAAAAGTTGCCTAAAAAACGTAAAAAAGCTAAAGTTAGCCAAAATAGCTAGCATGCTGCTGAAATATTAGCTAAACTCCAAAATAGCCTAAAAAACCTTAATAAATGCCAAAATATTCCAAAAAGCTAGCAGAATGCTATTATAACTTTCAACTTTACTACAATCTGACTTCATACAATATAAAGTAACGACTAATCGACTATTAAATTAGTTGTCGATTATTTTAATAGTCGATTAGTCGACTAATCGTGGCAGCCCTATTCTGTGTGAAATGTTGTACTTTTCCGCTTTAAGGTGATTTGTGGGTCTGCATTGATTGAGAAATGATCTAATGAAATGATATGACTGACTTTAAGTTTCTTTTTATTCCATTTTAAATTGCTGTTAATTTTTGGTTAAAAGTTGTTCTATCAATAACAGCACATTTTAGGCTCAGCAATGAACCATTAACCAAAATTTTCCTATACATCTTCCTGTTCTTCCCTCAGACAGACGCTCTGGTGTCTCCCATGGTCGGCCACTACCACCTGTCTACTCGTCTTGGAAACATCCTAGAAAACATAGTTGGCTCTCGTCTCACTGAAAAGTTCATAGAAGCAGCAGGAGACGAATGGACCCCAGGGAACTTTGTGCTGGTAGAGGGACTCCCTGGACTTCCTTCCAACGCAGTGTTCTTCCTCGATCTCTTTCCATGGAATGAAGATGAAGATGGAACTGCAGTTCAGGTGGGATCTTCTTTCCTGAGGTCACTCTGTGAGAATAGTGTCCGTCAAACAAACAAACAAACTCATTGGGCTGTTTTTTGATTGCCTTCAGATTCTAAGGTCGGGGATCAACAACATCCTAACTTCCTGTGACGACAAAGGCTTCAGATCTGTGGCTCTTCCTGCACTCAGTGATGGAATTGTCCTGGGTTTTCCTATCAGTTTGGTAGCCAGAGTCGTACTGGAGCAGATTTATGAATATGAACGTGAGCGAGTCAACAGCTCAGACCTCTCAGTTCGTATTGTCCTTCTGCCTGAAAACAAAGAAGCTATAGAGGTGAGAAAAACAGATTTTGCAGCTTTAAAAGTTTACTAAATATTTTACAACTGTCTTTCTTTACAAAAAAGCAAAAATTTGTGTCGTGTGTTACTTGAGAGCATCCTCTATGTCAGATAGTTCTGTAGATCTGAAGTAAACAGAGACTCCAGATATTCCAAACCTCATATAAACTGAGAATAGGTCTTAAAGTCTCTCATAGACATGACAAAGAAAGATCAGACAGAATAGTAAAGGTTCAAAATTATTTATTATCAAACAAAGGAAAAAGTTCATGTTTGTTTTAAACCAGAACCTCAGCATCTTGAATCATGAAAGAATTCAGATGATCTTGTTGGTGCTGTCAAACTTCTTCATTTGCTTTGAAACTTTTCAAGTTTCTTTTAATTTCCCCCTCTGTGAACCACCAAATTCACCAGAAGGGGCTTGGGAATGTGAGTGATCCTAAGCTTTAAGCTTTCTGGGAGTAACCCCTGAGGTAGGGGATAAAGTGACGAGTCACATGGAGCGCTCAGAATCAGTCACCAATATCAAGATCTGTTACTTCACCCACACTAGCATCAACAAAGCACCATCCTGAAGTGCCTGGTTCCTCAGGCTTCTCCCACAGGCCCCAGTTGGTCTAACTCACAGAAATGACATTGGATCACTCCCCTGAGGGCCACTACCTGCAAGAGTGCTTTGTGAAGGTCTGTTGGAATGTGGTTTTGTTTGGGTTTTCTCGTCAACCCTACCCTCAAGTCATGGAATTTTTTTTCAGACATGGAGCGTAATATATGTTGGAAGGAAGGAGTCTGAGCATTTGCAGGAGGTTGATAGGCACTGCCTAGTTCTGGGCTGGTCAATCTTTGGTTGACAAGAGCAAAAACCCTGATTGTTTTGCTGTCCTGCTTTCTGCAGATGAGCTAACTCAAGTGATCCCACATCCTGGTTGACTGAACACATCTGATTTGTGCAGTTAGCATCAAGCAGTTCAGGGTCATGCAGGTTATGGCTCCGGCCCATAGTTGGACAACCATGGACTAGATATGGCAGGGACTCTGAAAGGTAATTCCTATGTAGGGCTTAACAGCTTTCATTCTGGAGTTGTTCATTGTTGTTGGTGTGGGCTTTCTTGTGAGCCCCTTCCCCAACTGCCAAGTTTTGGAGTTTTTGCCAATGGAGGATTAATCCCCATACCTTCAATCAGGCAATAGTGTGCAACTTCTTGGTGTCTCTTAAAGGGGTACCAGAAAGAACATCAATGGGAGACTCCATAGTCCCTCTTGGGAACGTCAATATCCATGTGACAGTGCCATCTTGAAGAATGTGACTTAAAGGAATGACCTCCGTGATCTGAACTCGAGTGGTATTCTGTTGTTGAACTTTTACGTTTGTCGCAGTATGACCTGTTGTGAGAAACAGTTCTAGTGGATCAAAGTAGTTGTTTGTTCTTTCTTAATGAACGTTGAGTTACTTCTGTAGGTGGAGGGGTTTGGTGTCATCTAGTCGTTGTTCCAGTCCATCGTGGTCAAAATGGACCAAGTCAGGAAGTGAAACTGTTTTCTCAGTTTCAACTGCGGTGAACCTGAATCCTGAAACATGGCCACAGTCATCATAGGCTACATCTGTTCCACTTTACTGATATATTGATCACCTTGATATTTGTTTTAACTTCTCATTTCTGCAGGCTTTCACAACTGTGCAGGAAGACTTCAAAATCAAAGGTGAGTGTGGAAGTTCACGATAAAAACTGAATGTATTGTATAGAAGAGAATATCTTTACACCTAAGAACATAGAGAAACATGAGATAGTTGTGCTTACCTGTTATTGTTCTTCTCAGCATCAAGGAGGATTGTCCTGCTGGGAAAAACTGGATCAGGGAAAAGCCACTGCTTGGCCA
>CM012454.1:4858976-4948976 GCA_003999625.1 Oryzias javanicus | reverse complement strand
ATTCACCCGCTCGCAGGTCAGCCCGTCCACTCGCAGCTCGTACCCTTGAAAACACTCGCAGAAGAAGTGACCGTTGACCGATCTGCAGAGCTGCTCACAGCCCCCGTTATTGATCTCACACATGCTGGATGGTAGGAGATCCGAGCAAAACGGGGGGCCCCGTGACCATCCTACACGTCCATCTTCCCTCAGAGTGCACAAAACCGGTTGCCCTTCCCTAGTACCTGGGGGGCACGGTACCGTGGCAACCGATCCAAACGGTACATGGGTTAAGAGTGTGCTCATGAGGTTGAATGGTGTCGCATAGAAGGGGTTGCCTCCACCCTCATTCCTCAAGGCAGGACACATTCCTCTGTAGGAATAGTGGCACAGGAACCCATCTACCGGGACAGAGCAGGAACCGTCCAACCACTTGAAGTTGTCCGCATGCTCGTTAATCCCGTAGCGCAAAACCACGCAACGGGGAACCATGCACGAAGCCATGCTGTAGTCATTCTGCCAGTTGGTATACTGAGTGTCTTGATCGCCGGTGGTCCAGGAGAACCCCCTTAGCGGGCGCGCGGGCGTGCACTGCCGAGGCTGGCGCTGCAGTCCAATCCACACTCGGACCCTGGAGCGCGACTGCCGTAAATCCAGAGTGGAGAAAAGGGAGGCGATGGCAGCGGCATCCTCCTTCCGTTTGATAGTGGCCAGGTTGCCACCCATCTGCTTGCAGGTTCTCCACGAGTCCAGGAAGATCTTTCGCTGGAAGTGGACCACGTAGCAGCCGGCTGCATTGCACATGGCATCCCTCTCCTGAAGGTCCTGACCCAGAACAGAAGAAATGTCAAAGAAAACAGTCCACAGTGAGAGCAGCGGGAGAGCAGCAGAACTGCCCATCAGAAAGCCCATTTTCCTAAGCGTCCCTCCTCTCTCTGCCCCCCTAACTATGTCTTCACTATATCGGACACTTTTTCTGCTCTTCTTTTGTCTACTTTACCCCTTCATCAGTCTGCCTGTGATCTCAGCTCCACAACACTGGGTCTAATCTGCATCAGAGCAGAGACCAAGCAACCGTCCCACAGTGTCAGGGGAGGACCAACGTGGGAAGGGGGAGGGAGCCCCGGCGAGAAGAGGGTGGGCAGAAGAGGACATTTAGAAAAAGAATAGTATGTTTTTGGAGAAAGAATTTGTGTGTATTAGTGGGGGGGCTGTGAGTGTGTGTGCCAGAGTGGGGGGAGGAGCAGCTAAACTGAGAGGTGCTTTCTTCGTGTCATATGGTTTTCATAAGCTCACAGACTGTTTGTTTCTCATGCACCCTCACATGGAGCTGCTCATGCTACACACTATTACTGTCAAAATAAAAGCTCATCAGATATTAGAAGTCTAGCAGCAGTCTTGTCTTTTATCTTGTTTTGGTGGCAGTGACGTCTAAAGGAAGTTTTCCAAGATTTACCCATGAATCCATTTATTTAGTCTCCCACTTGCATCCTGACTCTTCAGATTTACTCTGTTTTGTTTACATCCGCTGTCGATTGCTGACGGTGCATCCCAAGGCTGAATGAAGGAGCCGAAGATTCGGCTTCTCTGCGATAACTCGGGTTCCGATGCGAGAGGAGCTGTGAAGGTCGCTCTGGATCATGAGGGGGTCTGTGGGCTTGCTGTGAAAACAAAGTAAGGGCAGAAAAATGGATATGTCTGTTTTCTGAATCACAGCAGTCAGAGGGGAGAAGGGTTTAAGTGTTTGTCTGAGGTGCTGCAAGCTTGAATGAGAGTTCAGTAGCAAAGTCCAGCAATACCATAATAAATCTGAATGGTTTCAGAGTTCTCTGCTATGTGGGGCTCCCTGTTACAGCTGGAGCGTGAGGGTAAAAGTTAAAAAGAAGTTTATACTGTTAAGCTACGTTCACACCAGGTATTTAACACACTTTAGCCCACTGTATTCACACTGGACGAACAGGGAGGGGCTTCTTCTTCTTCTTCTGCTGTCTACATCTAAGTAGGGGTGGGATTATATAAATTTACTTTTTCCCATTCCTATTCAAGCAATCAATCAAACTACTTGACTTCAGTTAATAAGATAATTCATTACTAGATTTAATAAGTCTAATATGACATAACTGAGTCTTTGTTTTTGTTTGTTTTTTGAAGTATTTTTTTCCTAATCAATGTATTTCATTATTTCTGTAATATGTTTGGAAAATCTGTGTAAATGTTTTTTTCCTGTAATGTCAGAATCTATGCTTGAAATCGATCAATCAATAAATCAATAAATTAATAAATAAATAAATCAATCAATTGATTCAATCATTAAATCAATTGATGTAATCATTAAATCAATCAACAAATCAATCAAATCAATCAAGTAATTCAGTTAGTCAACCAACCAATAAATCAAATCATTCACTCGTTCAACCAACCAACCAAATCAATCAATCAATCGAATCATTTTAATTTATGGAATCAGTTAAATCAATCAATCATTCAATCACTCAATAAATCAAAACAATCAATCAACAGTTGGAAGAGGCTTGGTGTAAAATCTCGTCAACCTATTTTTGTGCTTTTTCTTTCACAGCTCTATTCTAATATATGACAGACTTGCTGTCGTAGAATTAATAGTAGTATTAATTTCTCTTACATGATCAATTTTCAAACAGTTTGCTCTTCTGTGAATTAGAAGGGCCGCCATTTTTTAGATCAAGTCTTTGATTGGTCAAAGTTTCACCATCCAAAAATGGATGTAGAAACTTGCGTAGTGACAAATGAAAACAAGACTTCAGAAAGCAGAAGCTCAACGCGGCGTTTATAGACTTTTCTGAACACTGGCTGCTTGACCCAGTCAGTATACATCTACAATGTTGTAGCATATTATCATTTTCATGGTTACAGGATCTACAGGAAACTCTTGACCTGTCTGCATCATTTCCAACTTATGACTTATAAGTATGCCTTACTTATGACTGATTACCTGGTTCAGGTGTCTCCAGACAATTAGAAGAGCAAGGTATGTTGGAAGACATGCAGGAATGCGACCCTCGAGGTCTGGAGTTTCCTATCCTTGATATACAAGGCCAACCTGAGAATACTGCTGAGTCATCAACTGTTTTTTTTTATCTTTAAAAGCTCATCCATATCAAAATAATCTCCTTTGAAGAAAAAAAGTACCGTATTTTCTGGACAAGCCGCCACTTTTTTCCTAGGTTTTGAACCATGCGGCTTATAGTCTGTGGATTTTTCTTCCACTGCTTGAGGAGCTCTAACCGGAATTTGAATCAAAAACAAAATAGACAAAAAATCAATGCAAATCAGAAAAGCCAACACTACTTTTTCTTTACCACATAGAACACTTGTTACAAATTACTAACTGGAAATCACACGAAGAGGTTTGTGTGGTGGACATTTTAAGTTAAAAGATATGGAGCTTGCTATCTAGGAAGGAAACCGCACTGCTGCACACAAGCTTAGCATCAATGAATCTATGGTGAGACGCTGGAGACGGCGAGTACATACATGTACATTTAAAGTACAAAATTGTTATAGTAATTATCTTATTTTTCAACATAGATATCTGCGGCTTATAGCCCAGTGCAGCTTGTATTTCTTTTTTTTTTTTAATTGAGCAGGTGCGGCTTATATACAAGTGTGCCTTATAGTCCAGAAAATACGGTACATTGTTCTAAAAACCCAGTGTATTTATCCTACCATGTCAACCAGAAAGTCAGTCCACATTGATTTTAATTCAAACTCGTAAACGTTCCACGATCATAACTGGTCATTTTTTTTAAATCTCATCACCTTATCAATAAATTTAAGACTATACGTGGATTTCAAATGGGTGGAGATGGTCAAACTGTCAAACCACCAGCACTTACTGGAACCAGAGAAAGCCGGCGTGGCGTCACTTCCACTGACCAGTCTGTAGTGACTCCCTCTCAAGTGTTTCATAGTGATGACCAGCCCTCAGCGCACACAATAGAGGCCAGCAATGCTGGCACAGACGCAATGAACTCAAGGTGTGATGGTTATCATGAGACTGCAGCTGAGAACAACGTGTGTGTGGGCGTGTGTGACAGCCTCACGGCTAAATTAAGTTATCTGTTCAGACAGGAACCTCATTCACTGTTTCTCAGCCTGTGAAGGGGATTGGACCGGACCAGATAAACGTGAAGAATGCTTTCTGAAGGAATAAATGCTGCAATTTTGGAGCCAAAACAACAATTCTCTAGGAGAGGAGAGGAAATCGTCACTTCTATTTGCTCATCTGTGCCAAGTTGTTAAAAATAGAGATTTTTATGGCTGCAGATGCAGAAAAAGTCGGTGTTGACATGACAACTCCTTGCACATTTTTTTAGCTCGATTGCAAAGACACCAGAGACATTCTTATAAATCAAAAATGATCTCAACAGTTGTTTGCTGCTTCACATTAGTTGCACCTGCTTCAGTGTCTTTATCAGTCTGACGGGGCTACCTGGCATTTATGCTGCAGTAAATACGTATTGAGTCCTGCCAAAATAACAATCTCGCTCCGTTTTAATGATCTTTGTGTTTGTGAGCCCTGATAAATTCCCCCTTCAGAAGTTTACTCAACTGCGCATGATTAACCAGGAAGAGTCGGATGCTTTTTAATTCTTATTACACAAAATAGATTAAATAAAACTTTTTTTAAAAAATAAATACCATATTGTTTGCACTTGAGTATCAAAACCTTAATATGCTTCTGATGGAGCCACTCCATGGTTCTCCTGGCTGACTGCTTCTGGTCGTTGTCATGTTGGAAGACCTCCCCAAAATCTCTCAATACATGATCCCAGTCATCCCCTTAATACAGATCAGTCATCCTGTCCCATATGCAGAAAAAAACCCCTCATAGCATGATGCTACCACCCCCATGCTTTACAATAGGGATGGTGTTGTTGGATTTATGCTCTTTGTTCTTCTTTCCCAGGGGTCGACAACCTTTAACAGTAAAAGAGCCATTCAGGCTCGTTCTCTACTGATCAAAACCTAGAAGGAGCAGAGTAGTCTTCCTTTAGCCTTTAAAAAATTTGGTTTTGCATTCATGACCTTCTTTTTCATATAAATATAGATTATGTCAAATTTTGGTGAAAACAAAAGCAAAAAAATATAAAAAAGATTTTTTAAAGATATTCTGTGCAGAACAGAATCATCTCAGTGCAGCTCTGGCTTACTAGTAACCAATGTTGTGCAGCACAAGATAATATGTGCTTTTAAATCATGAAATATCAAACTTTTTATCAAAGTTTTGTTTTGTAAACAAAATCTGTTCATTCTGAAGGTAGAGTTGAGCCAACAAGACGTCTTCAGGTCAACAGGGATGTAAAAATCTAGTTTATCATCTACATGTATGTGAACTTCAGACATTAATTTATACATTTAAGTAATCTAAATTAAATAAATATTAAGTCATCCTTACTTTAAAAAAAATGCAATTTTATTTTATTTATTTTGTTCTTCTTTTTCCCCTCTTTGTTCTCAGCAGTCTTACACTGCTGGGTTTGGTTATTTTAGTTTGGGGTTGGTTAGGGGGAGTCTCCACGATTTATTTTATGTTTGGCCGAGGAGCCACAATAGAGAGATAAAAGAGCCTCGAACAGATGCTTTTATTTTAGGATAAGTGGAGGATTTAAGAGTGGACTTTGAGGTTCAGAATTCTGTGTTCAAATACTTATTTGTAGATGTAACACAAGGGTCACCAACGTGGTGCCCGCGGGCACCAGGTAGCCCTCAAGGACCCCACAAGGTGCCCTCAGGGCTCTTTTAAAAATAGTGAAACTCACTTGTGAGCTGCATCTAAAATTAAATGTTATTCTATTGCATTTTTTTAAATTACAATTTAATTACATAGATTTAAAAATTAAATCTTAAAATATGTTCATGATTCGTGAACTTTAGATAGATTTAGGTGACCTCTGACCTAATCCACTTCAAAGATCAAATATTGAAGATTTGGTCATTAGTTCATTATTTGAAAAGATTTGTCTAAAAATGTCTAAGTTGATTTTTCTTTAACATTACATAATTGATAAACATGGTACAATGTAGTAAAAATAGGGAAACTTTTCATAATCTGAAAATGTATTGCTGAGATTAATTAAGTGCTGAATTTTGATATTTGTTTCCTGGTTGTTATTATTGATAATTATGGTGAGAAATCCTTGTCTTTACATGGAGGGGTATCATTATTCATTATTAATAATGTATAACAACAACTAAATTGGTTGTTTCAAAATGGTAGCCCTTCGCATGACTCAGTACCCATGAAGTAGCCCTCCGTTTTACAAATGTTGGGGACCCCTGATGTAACATATACAGGAAATATTTTTTTAAAAATCATCGGTGTGATTTTCAGACTTTTTTTTTAATTATTTTTTAGATTGTTTCTTACAGATTCACCTAAAATGAACATTTCCGGCCCCTCCATGATTTTTAAGTGGGAGAACTGGAAAATCACGGGGAGTTCAATGACTTTTGCCTCTTGGTATATTCAAAAAATGAAGAAAGAAAAGATCATTTGAAAGATCAAATGATCAGAATAAAAATGTTTAAACCTTTTAGTCATAAGACATTTTATTTAGGTGAAAAGTGAAGCAGAGGACTTGTCTGCTGCGACTCTCCCATGCAGGGACTCTGGTTCATGGTCTGACGTTATATTTTTGAATGAGGTGCAGACTCTGCAGATCGCAGCTGATGACTGGGAGCCGAGTTCTCATGCTGTTTGTTTAGAATCTGCTAGAAAAAAAAAAAACAGAGCTGTTTCCAGTTTCCATAGGGGGAACTCTGGGATTTTAATAGTTTCCCACGCAGCCCCCAGAGCCCCCCATGACTCATGCCAACATGTCAAGAGCACACATCCTGAAACAAGTTCAAGGATCCTGGAATGTCATTCAGTTCAGTTTTGTTAAAAAAAATAATAAAAATCATGCTTCGAAGGTTTTAGATGTTGTTTTTATTTTGGGAAATGACCCCTCCCCCCTCATCTTTTTCTAAAAGTACCGCAGCTAAAAGTCAACATCTAATTTTGTCTGTAATGCTGTGAGATTGAGGTCAGAACAGTTTGGGTAATTTTCTGCTTGAAAGCATTTCTGTGAGAGATACATTATCCCAGAAGAGGAGGATGTCCCGCTAATGGAGAGATGGGCCTCCGTTCTGCCGACAGAGAGAGAGAAAGAAGACCATCAAGCTTTTTCCAGCAGCAGTCGGAGTGTCGGACGAATTGACGACTCCGTGCTGCAAAACAAAAACCCAAATGAGGCATAATAAAGTGCAAATGACAGAAATCAAATAAAAATACTAAAAAGAAAGTTCACTTTAAAGGTAATTTGCACAAATAAATTTCAATAAAAAAGTAAAACAATTAAAGTTTGTGGGAAAAGTTTAATAGAATGAACTTTGGCTCTGCAATCTCTGCTAATGGGCTGGAAAATAAGTGGTTTGTTTTATGCTGTCACTGTGAAAGCAGCTGCTTTTTAGGGTAATAATCATGATAAAAGGCTTCCTCCACAAGAGAGTCTATAAAAACCTTTTTAGGTTTTTTTTTATTGTTTAAAAAAAATATACAAAAATTTCCAATTCCCTCAGAAGGTTGCAGAGTGCACAGGAAGGTCTGCAGAACAAAGTGGAGAGAAATAGACGTTTGTAATTCAAGTAGATCAGGTCTGCAGGTTTTAAAAATGCAGGCATGAGAGGATTCTTGGAGGAAATCCCAAAACAAAATAATTCGATTTGATTCATCGGGAGATCTAAGCCGGACGAGATGAAGCAATCCATCAGTTAAAACGCACAAATGCACCCGCAAACGCGCCGCAACGTTAAATTACTCTAATATGCAAACCAATGAGTCATGCGCCTCCAGCAGCTCCGTGTTGATTGCTGCACACCTCCTGGAAGGGGAAGCTCATTCAGCCGCTGATTCTGGTCGCAGAGCGGGCTTCATGTATGGAAAGGCTCAAGATTTCAAAAGAAAAGCAGGGCTGACAGATTATATTCCCGCCTCGTCGCCTCGATCCCACAGAAGATTAAAGAACAGTGAAAAAAATCTAAGTTTGAAAAAGTAACTGTGAAGTAAATAAAGTTAAGTCACTCAAACTTTATTCGATTAATTCCCAAACAGTCGGATGACGGGTGTATCACTCTGAAGTTCATGACAACGGTAGCCGTAATTCACCATCAATCTGTCATAGTTTACTAAAGTCGTACTGAAACACTGTGTATCACAGAAAATCAATTAGAGGTCAGTGAGCGCAGCCAGAATTCATACTTAGGCTGAGCCAGATTGCTATTTTTGACCAAATTCAACGATTTTAAGATAAAAAAAAATATGGTAAGGGTTAGTTAATTCGCTCTGGTTTAATAATGAAATTCTGTCTTAAATTCACCACTAATGATAAAATAAACAGTTTTTTATCACTACACTTCCTTTTACTACATTTGCTGCATTTAGATTATCCTATGTGACCGACACATTCGCATTCCTAACTCATCACTTATTGAAGTTTAGTTGAGGACTTCAAAATTTTGTGTTTTTGGGTATTGACGTGGAAGATGTTTCCATTAAATCGCGGTACCCGAATCCAGTACCAGTACTTATCTAGGGTTGGGCACCGATGGGATCTGATGCGGTTCCGGTGCTACCGCGGTTCTTTGGTTTCGGTTTCGGTTCCCTTTCGGTGCTTATTGCGGTACTTCAGTAATAAAAAATAATGCCTTTATCTTCCTAAATCCAAAGCCGAACGGCTTCAAACAAGCGCAGACTCCCTCCTGCCGTGCAGCTGTGCGCATGTAAGATAAAGCATAATATAAAACTCCGTCTTAAATAAACTTAAACGTCCTTGAAATTTTAGCCTGACATTTTATTAAATTAAATCAGGAATGTGGCATTTATTTGCAGTTGTTTTTGGGCAAAAGCAATATTTTTATTTCAATAAAATAAGGCGGAAGATAAATGTCAATCACACGGCTGCAAAGCGCAGCAGATGATGACGACCCGCTGTGGTGGTGGGCGGAGCCGAGCCGAGCCAACAAGGAGGAAACGATTCATTGTTTCATTTTGGGATGGGGCTCCAGCTGTTTAAAAATTGCGGAAACTCCACTATTCACAGCGAAAGTCCCGCCCACCGACGTTGCGGAAGCCGACCATCTCAAAGCGACACTCCCCCACTTGTTGCTGCATCGGTTGCACGTGGCTGAATTTTCCGTTTTTGCTGTAAAATACAGCCAGACCTCGAGCGCTTTAGCTTCGGCATTTTAGATGCGCGCGCTTGCGCTGTTGGCGGTTTTATATGAGCCCCCCACAAACACTAGAAAGTAAATAGATAGGCTGAATCGTAAAAAATCAGAAGGGAGTACTATAAGTGATTGACATGTCCACAGACAAATGAAACTTCAATGAAATTTGGAACCAAAATCCGGCACCGTTTGCAGCCGCATCTTTCGGTTTCGGTAGAACCGCGCAAATCATAACGGTTCCTACTTGGAACCGAACTTCGGTGCCCAACCCTATACTTATCCGGTACCGCGTCCGGTTTGTGCCCGTTTCCGCATCTGATACTGGTTAGGGTCGAGTACCATGTCTGGTACTGCATCCGGTAAAACGTGTGGTACCAGTTGGGGTCTAGTACCATGTCTAGTAATGCGTCAGGGACTGCGTCCAGTTCCAGATTAGGGTACTGGTACCAGGTTTCAGTACCGGAACTGGATGTGTCTTGAAGACCAGTCAGTGTCCAGTACCGCATCCGGTATTGCGTCCCGAGGGTTGTGGACCCTTGATTTTAGGAACAGCCAGCACGTCAATAAAACAAAGAGTGGGGGACACCCGAAACGTCTATTTTTGACACAGAGGGGTCCTTAATAATGAGCGCATGTTGGCGTGACACACGGTGTCTTTTATTTTGAGAGGAAGTCATGTGAACCAGAATCAAAATGACATTTTTTTCCTTTATGTTAACTTTAAGGCAAAAAAGACAAAAGTTTATATTTATCAGTTAAAATGGTACAAATCAGTAGCTGCATTTCAATTACACATATCTGTAAAACTCAAAAACAGAATTTTGTAATTAAATCATAATTATGCAAATTATGCAAATGAACACAAACCAACTCACTCGATAAGTCCTTCAAAACCATGACGACGGATGAAAACAATACTTTGATTTACAGCATATACATTGAAACTTCTGCACGGCAGTAGTGCTCATCATCATCCATCAAAGGAGACGTCGGAGTCTTATCCAGGCGAGCTACGTGGGGGTTCCTACAGATGAAAGAATTTTCGGGAAATTGTGGTTGATGATTTTACAGAGGAGCTGTGGATCCAACAATTCCACATGAATGAATGAACTTTAAATGAGTGATCTATGGATACTATGAATTAAATGAGTCACGTGACCAACAACCGGATACCTCTAGTGGGATCCGAGAGTGTCAATTTTTTTTCAATTTTGAAATCCACCTCCTCCTCCAAGTACAAAAACTTGTTTTTCGATAAATGCACTTTTTTTTTTCCAAAGTCTTGTTAGATATATTTATCATCACAAATCCAATTTGTGGAATTCTGAGTCAATGGAACATGGCTAATATTGTCTTTTTCTAAAGAGAGATATAAGACTTCATAGCTCCAATTGGGTTGCAGTCCATGAGAAAATGACCCAAATTGCTCTTTAAAGTGTTGAAGATTGCCGCCCCCGATCTAGAGCTTCTGGACTATCTCTAAAGCCACCTTTCTTAACTTGAACTCCCAAGAATTTGAACCTGTCCCACATAAAATGACCAGTAATTCCATCCACAGCTAATACTTACCCCAGAACTACAATAGGAAAACAGGCAGGAACCCCCTCACGGTAAGAACCACCAAAGCTGCTAATTTCAGAGTCTTATAAAACTGAACTAAAAAAAGTACAGAGGCAGAAATCATAGGAGCACAGGAGTAGACTCGGAGTACAAGATCAATAGAGAACAGGATCTGTCACAGCAGGCAGGAGTTCAGGTACAAGCTCTACAAAAACACCCCAGAGACGATCCATCACACACCAGCAGGGTGAGATTCTAGCCGGCAGAACATTCATGGAATGCAATAACACAGTGGCTGAAGTAGTGTGAAAAAATACTGGTGCCAAGAACAAGCGGGACGTCCCAAGGTCAAGATGAGAAACGCTTCAAAAGGTAGTTAAGATAAGATCCTGTGAGACTTCCAGATACAGACAACATGGTAATGGAAAACAGGCCGGACATAGTAGTGCTGGACATGAAGGAGAAAGAAGTCACGGTGATGGATGGAGCAATCCCAAGTGATAGAAACATCAGAAGATAGAGGAACTCCGAGGGCTGGGAGATCAAATATGAAAGGTGAAAGCGATCCCCATGGAAAAGACGAGACAGCTCTGTAATGTTCGAAAAAAGAATCCACAAGATCCTGTTTCAGGATTTTTTTAAATACATATTTTTTTCATATAATGGTTCAGAAAATGAAGGTTTATGTCCTACAAACGTGAAAAAATCCTGTCAAGATGCTCTTTTATCCTTCACTCATTACCTGCAGTAGTGACACCTGTCCACCAGTGTTGGTTCTCTTACTTTGAAAAAGTAATTACCAGTTACTTCACCCAAAAAGTAACTGCATCTTAAATTATATTTAATTCCCAGTAAAGTAACTCCAGTTTGAAATTTCATTAACTATACATTATATTTTTTTCTCTGGAAGAGATAACAAATGATTTAAAACCCACCTGGATGAAAATAGTTTTTGTCACATTTTTCTCATGATGAAGGACATATATATATATATATAAGAATTTACGTTTTTGAGTATTTTTTAATTAGAATAGTGTTTGATCACGAGAAGACTAAAACCTGGTGTCAGAAATTGGTGGGTCGAAGTCTTCCTGCTTCGCTCCATGCAGATACGTCCACATGCAGACAAAAAGAACTCGGGCCAGACTGGAACCTGGCACCAAAATCAAGTCCAAAGAACACTAGGGCCAGGATAGCTGAACACAATAATGCTAATACAGTGGTCCATTGTATCGTGGTCCACCTTTTGTAGTCTTGCTGCTTTATTTAGCAGAAACTTTACATGCTTTTTAATTTTTTCTTTTTTTTACAGTGTCCATATCATCTGTTGATCTTATCAATCAATCTCATCCGCACACACACATTAGACATCATTTTTTCCTGCCATAACATCTGTGTTAATCTTTTTATATCATAGTAAAATAAACCTACCGTACCTCATTTAAAATAGTATTTTTCCAATACCAATATAATCTATTTTATTTGGAAAAACATGTATATATACTTGCCTCAGACAGGTTGATTTGGTTGGATCATAGGAATAGAGATAGATTATACACCTTCAATAGAAGGGCGATCAAGCCTTAAAATAATGTCCCCGCATCGCCCTCTGGTTTATGTTGAAGCGATCTAAACCTCATTTTTACAGAAACATAGTTAATCCCTGCACCGAACCATATGCTTAAGCTGCTACAATTACTGTTTGAGTTTAAAAGTTCACGATATCCACCCCCAACACCGGAGCGCCATGGTTTTAACACGGTTAACATAATTCCATCAGATTCCAGAATCTGATAGAATTATCATGTTAAAAGTTACAGTGTGTGAACTATTTTGTGTTTAAGCGTCACCGACGACGCCTCAGGTGTTAAAGGGTTATTATTAGTAGTGTTAAAATTTAATTAAATGATCATAGAGATCAAAGATTATGAACCTTTTTTTCTTTGTTTGAAGAAAAAGATCCTAAAACTTGAAACTATTGACTTCCTGTTTAGAATAAATTCTAAAATGGCATCATTACAAAGAAATATTTAATTTTTGTTAATTTTTCAGGAAATTGAAATAGTTTTTTTTCAGAGCAGAAATGTCAGAACCTAAACGGTTCTGTAGAGTTGTATTGATTGTTACAGTGAAACTTTGTGTTTATTTCACATGTCAAGTAAATTCAATGAAAAATGCCTGAGTTTGCAAAGTCTCCATCTTCTTAAATTACATTCAGAGATAATCATCGCCACAAGTGGAGTTCACATGTGTTTAAACGTCTCCAAAAAAAAAAAAAAAAGCAGAAATCTTAACTCTATTTCATGAAGTCCAAAGGAAAACAGCAGTCATTACTGTAATTGTCATTTAAAATGTCAAAATTA
This sequence comes from Oryzias javanicus, assembly GCA_003999625.1. Taxonomy (NCBI): domain Eukaryota; kingdom Metazoa; phylum Chordata; class Actinopteri; order Beloniformes; family Adrianichthyidae; genus Oryzias; species Oryzias javanicus. Next base: position 4,935,825 of record CM012454.1, on the reverse strand, counting down.
GGGCGATTATGCTGTGAAAATCTCTGCTGTGCAAATACTCCCATTATGTGAGTAGCTACAGACTGCCTGGAGACAGGAACGTTTATTTTCATCAGGAGAGGAATGCATGAGTAAAACTGTAAAACAGCAACAGAGCAGAGTTTGGTTTATACTGTAATAAGGCATCCAACAGCGATGGAGCAGTTTACCCAGAGCAGAATAAGAAATACGCCGTTCAATCAATCCACTCAATACAAAGCCTAAAAAAAATCTACATTTTCTTTATGTTTTAGAAACAAATAAATAATTTCAATGCTGCAACTTTTGTAAATATGACTCCATCATAACTTAATTTCTGTGAACATTTTTGGTAAATGGTGTGTACTTACATAGCACTTTAATACCTCATACAGACACTGATCGAGGCTCCGCCTCCAAACACTGGCGTTAACCTATAACCATCAGGAGCTATGTCTGTCCCATGGTTCGGGGAATACTTGATTCTTATTGGCTGCAGGGCGTCCATTAAAAATTGATAATGGACACTAAAGAAAGAAGTTCTGGTAACATCGTCTGAACGTTCTTTATAATTGTGCTGACCTAAATGCAAGTTATTAAACTTTAAAAGCAAAATTCTATCAAATTTTACCATTAACACCAATGTTGACTTTTACTTTAAACAGTTTGTTGTCTTTTTTTTCTTGATTTTCTTATTGCTTGATACAGTGTGAATATGTGTTTATTAGGGCTGTGAACATTAAAGCGTTACCGCACACGATTCATCAACCAGAGTTAACGTGTTACTATTCATTAACGGGAATTGATTGCACCTTATGGAGCAGCAGTCTGTCGATTTAGGCTTCCACAGCGTGATTTAAAACACGCTGTTGGATAATATTTCACTTATACCGTTATTTACAGAAGAAATAAATATTCAATCTGTTTTTAATACTTTGATCTTGTTTTTTTTTCTCAGTTTTGATCACTTTTTTTTAGAAAAAGTGGACTATTTGATCCATGGTCTGGCTCTTTGTCATGGCAACATGACGAGGCGTAGGTCTGCAGGTCCACATCTAATGGCTGTTTGTCTGTATCTCTGTTTACTTGAAGTAATACTGCAGATATAAAAGTCTTTAGAGTTGTGCTTATCTTAATTTGTATCATAAACACAAATTACACTTCTTAGTTAACACTTGATACATTTAAAAAAAAGTCAAACGATAAAAATGAAGGAAAAATTTCTCTCTGGCCTATTATTGTTAAAAAACTTCATAGTGTCATATAAAATTTACCAAGTAAAACATTGGGAAGATCAATCACAACACAAAAGTGTGATTAATCTTTTTTTTTACTTTTTAAATTCAATTGAAAACACTAACTAAAAATAAATGTTCTAAAGTTTTGTGTGTAATTTCCTATTGTGATTATTTGCAGATATAAGTGGTCGGCAAATACAGTAACTAAAAAGAAAAGTTAATCGTGATTAATTGCGATTAATTTTTTTTTCCAGTTTTCGATTAACTTGTTGATTTTGTTTTTGTTTTTTTATCGATCCCGGCTCTAGTGATTATTGATTATCTTATTATTAACTGATGAAAAAAAATAGTTTCTTGAGACGGGTTAATCATCAGTTAATAGTGAATTTTTCTTACAATAAACCGATTTAGGAAACTACTTTAGGACTTAGTCTCTTCAAAATAAGCTTTTGTTTCATTATTTGAACAAAAACAAGCTTTAAGATGTAAAATTTCCTTTTTAAATACTGTGATTGTATCGGAAAGTGACACAAAGCATCATTTCAAACTTTCCTCCGCTGCGCTGCAGCAAGGTTGGTGCATGCTCTGTAGCTGTTCCCATGACAACGCTTCATATCATGTATCGAATAATAGACTTCTTGTGAAAAACAAACTAAACATAAAATAACAAAAAGATGAAAGCACTAAAAATCTATTTAATATTTATCTATTTAATAGTATGAGCAGGATAATGCCCTTTATGGTGTTGATTTTCAGAAATTTTCAAGCTGAAACTAACCTTCTGTCAATCTTTGTTCCTCCACATGACATCCAGGAGCCTTCGTTACTTCATTCCATGCAGTCCTTCATCCTCATCCTAAAGAGAATTCCTGATTTCTGTGGTTCATTTCACCTGAAAGCTGTCTGAGTTTCCAGAACTCTCAGGTCAGAACTTTTTCACTTTTGCCCTCGTGAACTTCTCATGCTCTGAATTCTTGGTGAAATCTGAGTTATGCTGCCACCGTTTCTTTGGATTTCTAATTTCTAACTTGCACTATACTAGAATAAGGATATCGTTAAAACTCTGGATGTCAGAAACAGTGTTTGTTTCACTTCACAGACTTTCAGGATAGGAAGGTCATTGTGTTGAGATAGACACACATTATTCAGTGTTTTCCACATAATAGTTTCTCTCTTTACAGTGTTTCTAACTTTTTGAGGCTAAAGCAAAAAAAATTTCTGAAAGAAGAACCTTTTTCAATGTGGCATCATTTTCAAAGTAGATTTTGTCAGGAGTTCAATCCAAGTTCATCATTCAGAGTCATGAATACATAATAATAGCACTCCTTAGACAGTTGCAGGTGAACTTGGTTTGTCTCAAAGCGTCACCAGCAGACTTGCATCAGGAGACAGAATTACTGGCAGGAGTGGAGCGGCGCCAGTGACGGACCACAACCATGACCAGAACCTGTAGACCTCTGGACTCAGACGAGGGTTTGGAAATGCCACACATCTGCAGTCCTGTTTACCAGAGATGAAGGTTCTAGGATTTATAGACAAACAATTCACATTTGACTTGAATGCAGATGACTCTACTGACACCAAGACACTGTCATGAACATTTAGCACCAGATCAAGAGTCGTTACTCTTTAACAGTAAAAAAGACATTTGGGCTTGTTTACTACTGATCAAAACCTAGAAAGAGACGCATAGTTTTACTTTAGCCTTTAAGAATCTGGATTGACCCTCTTTTTGGGGTTGGACCTTGGTAGTGTCACAGGGTGGATTTTAACTTTTTTGTACATGTTTTACTTGTGGTTTTATTCTCTTCTGTGGCTCTATTCTTTAAATCCTGTGACTCTGAGGGCCAGTGAATGCCCCACTAAATGAACTGATGAGCCACAGGTGCGGGACCAGGTGACTCCATTTTGAACATTTCAAAAGGAGCAGTAGAGCCAAGAAGAGAGACCAGGCACAGAAGATGGCCAGACTGAAAAAAAAAGAGGAGCTGGCCCCTGGCAACCGGGGGGTTGCCCCAACTGCCGGAGCCACAGGCAGCTGCGTCACAAAGCGCCAGCGGTGTGTGGAGCCCCTGTGGAGGCCCACATTTGGGATTTGGGTGCCGGCTGCGGGAAACAGCAAAAAGAGCCTTCACAGGGAGCAGTGGCAGCGAGGCGCAGAGGGGAGCGCAGGAGACCGGCAGCAGAGGGGTGTGGTTGCTTGAGCTAAGTACCCTCTCTGTCTCCCTTCATTTTAAATTGTCCAAGGATACCTTTTCAAACCCATTTAGATTGTTTTATTGCATACTTTCGGTTTTAATTGACATTTATCCTGGTTTTATGCGTTTTTAGACTGGGTTTGGACTGCATGCAGGATCTTCAAGTGGACCACTAGCGCCTGGACACTTTCTATTTACTTTTATCTTTTTTTTAATATTCTTTTAAACCCTGTGGACTAAATAAACGGTTATCCCCCTGAAATGGCTAAACCGGGTTGTCCTGACTCCTGCACAGCATCCGATCTCTAAAGCAAAAGAAGGAACCTACCCCACTCGTGACAGTAGTCTTAGTTTGCGGTCTTTATTTATTTGTTTTCTTTAGGTAGTTTTGGTTAGCTAGCCATTAGCAGAGAGCTGCTGATTCTGACATGTCTGGATCAGCAGTCTCCATGAATTATTTTATGTTTGGCCAATGGAGAGAAAGATCCACATGTGGATCTGGAGTCGCAGGTTGCAGACCCCTGCACTAGACCACGTGACCTGGACAATGCTGAAATGGTCTACCGTCCTGTTCACTGATGTGTGTCGGGTTACCTTACACAGAAATGCGTTGCTGGAGTTGGGGAGGTGAGCGATATACTGAGGTCAACATTGTCTCCAGGGTTGGCTTTGGTGGAGGAGGTACAACAGTCTTGACATAACCCATTTGGTTATTTATTGAAGATGGTCCATTTACTACCCACTCTTACTTTAGGGAACCCATCAGAGAGAGTGGGGAGTGGAAGTGCCTCAATTGCTATGGCCAGCAATGACCTCTGACCTGAACCCCACAGAACACGTCGAAGTAGAGACTGGAGGATCTTGCCCAACTCCAGGTGACCTGCAGAACTGCATGTAGGCCTCAGAATGACATGAGTCCAGTGAAGAGCATAAGTCAAGCTGTTATCACGGTAAATCATGGAACTACAGTACTGACATGGTCAATTTTTGTTCTTTGGGAGACCTTTATTATTGTTTTCATTTTTGGTCTCCAGTTAAAAATTAGATCAGATAAGAAAAGCACGCCATGAAATACTTATATCTTTAATTTATAGCGGGTAGTATAAATTATAAATATAAAAAGCAAACTTTTTTTTTGGACTGTTTTTTAGATTTTTAGAGAAACAAAAAGAACACAGTTTTAAAGTATAGAACTTTCAAGTGTCCTTCAAAAACACAATCTTCCTTGTGTTGGTATTGGTCAGACTGTGTCTGATGTAAAGTTTTATTTAAACAAAAGAATAAACGTAAAGTAGTAATTCACAAACAACCGTACAAAAATGTCTGAAATGATCATTGGATGTCGCCGATCATCCAGCCGCTGGTGAAAATCGTCTCTATGGCCTGAAGATTGTTGCATCTGTGTGTTTCTTTGTGATTTAACCGAATTTTCAAGTATTAACCGACTTTAGTCTGGCGGTCATGGAGGCAGAATTATGCCAGTGGAATGTTCATTGCACGGGTGGAGTTTGATATACGCTCCTGGGGGACTGCTGGAAGAACTTAAATGCTATACTTTAGTCCAGTGAAAAAACATCAAATATTTGTAATATGAAAGACCATAAAAAAAAAGTTTTTTTTATTCCAATTAAGACTCTTTGATAAGAATGATGCTATTTAGCCACAAGCTGTTTTTTTTGGAAAAGTTTAGCTACCTCCAACTGTCTCCACCAATCGTTCTTGGAGGCTTAATCATGTCATCAGTCTGACCAATCAAAATTTGTTAACATCCTAACTTTTTAGTTCCATAAAATCTCACAGTTAAAACACAAAAAACTGCTAAAGTTCGTGTTAAGCGGTGTAGCCAGCTTCCCATGGGATCCGGTGTCTGACCGTGGAAAAAGTGAATGAAATAATGAAGCTCAGAGACGAGAGTTTGTCCAGCATCAGTTTCTGCACTGCATCTCCCATAATGCATTGGGTTAAGGTGACAGCACTTCTGCACCATGCTACAAAACAAAAACGATGTATTCACCCAAAAATAAATAAAACATATTTTTTTTAAGTTACATTTTGTGTTAAGACAAAATCTTCAAAATGTCCCTTTTTGTATTACAATTGAACACAAACATAATGTTTTTTTTTTGTGTGTGTGTAAAATACAACATGTTCTGGTGTAATTGCCAAAAAATTACAGTTGCTTTAGCACTGCCTGTCAGGAGTCAGACCACTGACTGCACTTCATCTCCCAGCAGCCCCAGCCCCGGTTCCTGGATCCTTCTCAGCTGTCTCCAATCAGACAATCAACCAGCTGCTTCTTAAGCAGCACACAGTCTAACTCAGTGCGAAGTATTGTTTGTGCCACTCTGAGCGGTTCTCCCTGGACCTGATCTTCTGTTTCTGACCCTGCTTAGTCTGATCGCCTGCCGCCTGCCCTGAACCTTGCCTGGACTCTAACTGCTCTACTCTCTCCTCATGGATGATCCCATACTCGTGTATGACCTGTCCCTGTCTGACCCTGATTTAGTTTTGTGGACTTTTAGCTCTGCTTAGTTCTGAACTAATTAACCTGCTGAACGTGGAACCAGCTGTCTGCCCGTTTGTGACAGGCACAAACATTTAAAGAGATATTACCAAAAAAAAATCACTTTTGTTTCTGTGAGGTCACATAAAGTTGCCTATTAATAAATGTATTAATGAAGGGAAAAACAACTACTTAAGCAAATATTCAACTAATTTAGTTGAAAATTATAATTGAAAAATATTTCAACTTTTATAACAACATTGAGGGAAAACTGTTGCAACTTTGAGCTTATCTGCCTGATTTATTACAAAAAAATGTTGAGACTTTTTGAGGGACTGTACCTCAATACAGACTATAGAGTTTCTCCTGTTTTACCGCAGAAATTTTGTGAAGAAAAAAAGTGTCAAAAAAGGTTGAAAAACACTGATTTAGTCAATTGTTTCATTGATGTGTTCCTATAAGGTTTAAGTCACCGCTGATTTCTCCCAGAAAAAAATAATGCTGACATGGCAGAGTGCACTTGATGAGAAGACAGATGGAACCAGAGCAATCAAAGATCTGGCATTTCATCAACAGTCAATCCTCCACCATCACTAGAACCATACAGGAAGTGGTCGTTCCTCTATTCTTTGTGTCGTCTTCTGTCTCACTAACCGCCTTCATGTCTTCTCCAACATCCTCCATGGACCTCTCTGCTCTTCTCCTTTGTGAAAAACGTCATGCCTACACATTTTAAAAGGGTCCAACCTGTGATAGCATCTTCAGTTCTGTTTTCCTGGCATTTCGTGTCGTCACTGCAGTCCAGTCCTCAGAAACCGTTCACTCAGCGCTGTGAACAAACACTTGTGTTTGACCTGGAGATCTCTGACTCATCCAGATAAAGGAGTTTACCTCACGGTGTCGTTGATAAAACGGAAGCCTCTCAGATGAAGATCAGAGCTATCGAGCATTTTCCTCTGACCCTTTCAGCTGCAGCCGCTTCAAAATTCACTCAGCGGGAAACACAAAGAAGACCCTCGATTGTGAGAGAACCCCGAGCAGCTTCTGGAGGCGGAGAGCAGAGAATCTGAAGGAGCTTCTGCTGTTTTTACCTTTTCTGGTCACAGCTGAATACTGACGAGCTGTCATGTCCCTGCGAGGCCGGCCGGTCCTCTTTTGGGAATCGGTGTGTGCGGAGAATGGGAAAGATGGAAGGCCTGCGTAAACTCTCCGAGAGCTTTGGTGTCCAGAGGGGATGGTTCTAGTTCTGGTTCTTGATCATCTTTTTTACTGTTTACTTTTATCACAAGACTTCAAATTCCTCCTCGTTGTTGATGCTGATCGTGTTTACTTTTTGAGAAAGTGGCTAAAATATTTTATTGCACATTTTGTTATGAAAAAAAAGAACCAGATCAATAAGAATGTAATTTAAAAAAATTATTTTGACCAAATTTTAAACAACTTCTCGAGGATCAAGAAAAAACTGAATATCAAGTAAGACAGTTTATCAGGTGATTATTTCTTGATTTCTGAACATAACTATGGATTATAAAGTATTTAGCGTATTTTCTGCACTATAGGGTGCACCCGATTATAATATGCATTAACCCTTTAACTGCCTGCTCAACTAAACTGTGGGAAACATCTGAGAAAACATGTTTTTAAAAATATTGATTGTGTGTGTTAAAGGAAAACTCAAAAACTCGAGTAAAAAAATGTTTTGTTCTTTTTTTTGACAAAAATTGAAAAAAAAAAAATAATAAAGTAAAGAATTCTGGTTAGTTAAGGATGTGCGCATCAATTAGTAACCAGAAATTTTTTTTAAGTCAAATTTTATTTAAAAAAAAAAAAAAGTTACTACTTATTGTGCACCATTTACTACCAACATTTTTTTTTTACTTCAAGATTTTAAAGGAGCCCAAAGTAGTTTTAGAAAAACATTTTATTACTTCAATTTTTTTTGCTTTTTTTGGATGTCCCTTGAGGGAATCCGTACCAAGGCACATTTGAGGAAAAATAAAATATTTGGTATTTTTTTTTTGGATAGTTAAAGGGTTAAAGACCCACTTCAATTAAATTTTGTGTTTTTGTCATGTTCTTGTAGCATTTTCTCATGGTAGAGGACCTAAATAAAATAATTTTGGAGCTCGCTCGCTCATTACGCCAGCAGACGGAGAGCTACTGCGGGTGCGGACGTAACGCGAGTAAATATTGTTGTTAAATTCTGTAAAATGGGAATTTAGCACCACCTTGAAGTGGAACAATGGACCTGTACTTCATTATAAAAGCACAGGATTGTGGGAAATCTAAGCCTCTATGTCATGAGCAGAAATTAGCCTAATTTATTAAAATATTATTATTAATCGTAATGTTGGCTTGAGATTTCATAGACACCACTCCATGTAGCGATCAAGCTCAAAACATTAGCTAGTAGCTCCTCCCACATGGGGCAAAATGGGGGCGGGCCAAACAAATTTTCTTGCATGATTTGTGTTCAGTGTGAACACAGCATTCTTAGTAACAACTTTTTTTTTTTTTTTTAATCTGTCACCGCAAAACGCTAGCGTGTTTTACAAAAATAGACAACTTTGTTTGCACCAGAATCAATTTATATTGGATCGTTTTTTTAAAAAAATATTTTTAAATGCGCCTTACAAGGCGCATTTAAAAATTTTCTCTCTATGTATTACCCTTTTTAATAACAAGGGTGACTTATTTTAGCTTAATTTTCAAGCACCTAAAAGAAATTGAAAAACTTTTAGCACTCAGCTGTGATTACTCTTGCATTAAGGCATAGATTGGAAGTCATGGTGATTCATTTTGTCTTTTTTGCAGGTCTAGAAGACACCGTTTCTGTGGGCCCAGTTGAGACCTGGATCAAGATGGGGAGTACGCCGGTGCTGAGGGAAGCCGGTTAGAATAAAGATGTCCCATTTTATTTCATTTTGTGTTTTTAATAAAGAATTTCTAACTAAACTTTTGTTTTTTTAATCAAATTCTTAAACCATGAAAATTGTACTTAAGATAAGTGGGTACTTAAATTTAGAATAAATCATTTGATTTATTTGCTATAAAAAATAATGGTTTATCTGAAAATCTTGTTGTCCATAATCAACTTTATTGATATGTTTAAAAAAATATTACAATATTTTTAGTTGCAGAAAATGACAGAAAATTAGTCTTCAAAAATTTGGGGATTCTGGTTTATTCATGGCAAACATGAGCATGAAGTGCCATGATATGAGCCCAGTACGGGACAGAGCGAAACCCAAAAACAAATGGTGGCCCTTGGATGGGCCAGTCGCGGTTTCAGTGGGTAACCTGCGGCTGACTTCTGGCCAAGTCGCGGTTTCAGCGGGTACCCTGTGGCTGACTTCTGGCCAAGTTGCAGCTTTTTAGTGGCTAAGATCCGGCAAACGGGAGCGGACCACACAAGTGCCGTAATTCCATGCGGTATGTGGGCCGAAAGAAAATGCTGACTCTGGGCCACAACTGGCCCAAAACATTTTTGCTATCTGGGTAGAGAGCATAAAATTCATATTTAAAAAAAAAAAATGATTTTTAAATGGTAAATGGCGTATACTTGTATAGCGCTTTCTACCCTCCTTCGAGGGCACAAAGCGCTTCACAGTCACAGACCCATTCACCCATTCACACACACATTCACACACTGGTGGTGGCTCCGCTGCCGAACACTGGCGCCAACCTCCCACCAGAGGCAATTTAGGGTTCAGTGTCTAGCCCAGGGACACTTCGACACATGGGCGGGCAGGGAATCGAACCCACTATCCTCCGATCATGAGACGACTGCCCTACCACTGCACCACGGCCGCCCATAATTTTAATTTTTATTTCTTATTTTCATATTTTATATTTCTTGTCACTTATACCTCTCAGTTTGAGAAGTGGGCGTTTCCCCACAAACACCCCCACCTAAACTCTGTTGTTGATCCTCATCAGAGTTAAAACTGCAGGTTTGATTCAATCGTCTTTCTGTAGCCTTTATCACCATAAATCACCAAGTCTTCCCTCCTGAGCTCTGAATTGGGTTGTTCTTCACTTCTAGAGAGACTCAAACCCTTTTGACCGGTAGATATCTTCAAGTATCTTAGCAGATCAACTTTTTGACGTTTTCCTTCCTGCCTTTGATCACCTCCCTTCATTTATCTGCACATCCACTCCTTGAACTGCACTTTTCTTGTCAGTGTTTTATTTGCTGCACCTTTGCTGGGCTTGAAGGATTGTTTTAGTTCGCGGCAGAGGAAGAGTGGGAGGGACAGATGAGTCTGAGGGAAAAGACAGACGTGCCTACATGAAGACTTTAGGGATTGTCAGAGGATAAAAACACATGTGCTCTACAGAAGGTGGAAAATATATTTTTTTAACATGCTTTCAGTCGTTTTTTTTTAAAAAAGCTAAATTTGTGAATGTAAATTAGGAAGAGTTCCTCTTTGGGCAGAAGAAACTTTGATCCACCTTCTTTAGTAGATGATCGGTGACGTTTCCGAGCTGGCTCCGAGCACACTTTGACTCTTTCATCCACAGAAATGTGTGCTGACTGCAGCCAAATATCTGCTTTGAGTTTGGTGCTCCCGCGGGATCTCTGCTTGGGGGTCTGGGGGGAGGAATTTGCGACGAGAGGGAGCTAAGTGGAATAACAAACAGAGTCGTGCTCTGCTGGAAATCAACAGTGGAGGACAGAGTTCAGCCAAGTCCATCCACGTCTGGTGAGGTCATCGAAAGGATCCCTGTCGGATTTAAAGCAGCTTCATTGAGGCTTCACTCACTGCTGCCCGGCTTATGCATCCTCAGATAGATCTGTAAGATAGAAAAAAACCTCAGGTAATCTGAGTTCTGTACTCTAAAATCTTGAATATTTGAATATCTGTGTTCTCACTGTTACCGGTCTCAGAACTGACTTTGATCGTGTTGAACACATTCAAAGCCAATCTTTGAGATCACTTTAATCTCAGCAGGATATGACATCACTTTTGCAAAAATGGGCAGGTGGGCGGAGACAAGTGACCTGACAGTGAAGCCCAGTGGACAGACAGGATTGTGTTTGGGGTGTTAGAAACACCAGCACGTTTGGAGTGAAGAAGGACTCAGAAACATTCAAGTTTTTTTGGCTAAAAACTGCATAATCATAATTACAATAACACTGGAAATGATGGACATTAAGGTCTTTCTCTCAGAAACCAGTTTAATTAGGTGCAATTTAATTCAATTTTATTTATAGAGCCCACTATTGATTTATTGGTTTATTTCAAGCTTAGATTGGGAAAAATACTCACAAATACTTTAAACTCATTACAGAAATAATGAAATACATTGATTAGAAAATAGAAAATAACAAACAAAACACACTTATGTCCCATTTGGTTCATTAATTTCCGTAATTATTAACAAAAGTCAAGAGGAGTTTGATTTATTGCTTAAAAAGGAGTGAGAAGAAATTAATTTATAGAATTCCACCCTTACTTAGTTACTTCATTTTACAGTTTTGTATAGTTATGTAATCAGGATCTGACAAAATCAAATGCAAGTTTTTTTTTTTTTATTCCAAAAAGCAAAGTGAAGTTCTTGTTGATTATTGATTTTCAGTAAACAGTTATATTAGTCATGCATCATGTAACAGATATATAAAACTCATTTTGAATGAATGAATGAATGAATGAATGAATGAAATGGTTTATTTCAAGCAATCAGGTTATAATACATGGAATAACATCACATAATAAATCACAGGTAGATCGCTTGAAAGGGAGTGGAAGGAAGCGAACTTATATAATCCCACCCTGACTCGACCAGTACCATTTGATTATCATCAAAATACGATATCATATTAATGCAGAAAAATATTCATTGCACAATAAACACAATATCAGAAAAGAGTTGCCTTATTAGGCTTCATGCTGGTAATTTCACAGAAACATTTCACAGAGAAAATATGGTCACATGATCAGGAAAAATACCACAATAACACACAACACTTTCTCATTCTGGAGTTGTCATATTCTGACACAAGGTTAAGGACCCTCCTTGTCAAAACTTGACGTGCTGGCTACTCCAATTAAATCAAGGCTGCCCGATCTCCGGGCTATGAACTGGTACCGGTCCGGAACCAGGACAGGGACCAAACCAACTGTTTGTGACGGTATCAGGTGGATTTGGGCCAGTCTGGTTTGTCTCATGGTGGAAAGATAGAAATGTGAAATCACACCAAAACATACAAGATGATTCTGTGAAGTAAACTCTGACAGGCAAAATATTTACACGTTTTTCAGTCTGTAAACAGAACCAAATGTAATTCAAATCAAAATTCAATCATCAAACAATTACAGGGCAAATGTTTTTCCATGAAATATGCAAATTTGTCCAGTCAACTGATTGATCTGAATTGATGCAAACATCATGCGTTCCACATGTCATGGTCAAATTCCTGTTTTTGTAAGAGTACTCATAATTTTCATTTGTATAAAAAAAGAAAAGTCTTTTTAAGTTCTTTCAGGAAAACAAGGTCACATACAGAGAATTCAAGGAGATTGTCAAACCAGTGAACAAATGAATGTCACTGGCATGAGATTAGAACTCAGAAGAAACAGGTACAATATGACTACAATGTACAACACAATATTCCACTAAAATTTACAAAACTATAAATAAATACATTGTTTTAGGGTTTAAATAAATACTTATTACAAACCTTTGAAAAAAAAAGTTCAGCGCGCTGTCTTTGGGGTCCAGATGGACCCACTTTTAATGTTAAAATATTCAGGGCTGCATGTTGGTGCAGTGGTTAGCGCTCTTGCCTCACAATCAGAAAGTCTTGGTTCAAATCTCAACAGAAGGACGTGAAACAAAATGATTAACTGGGAGCTTTTCTGTGTGGAGTTAGCATTTTCTCTAGCTTTCTCCCACCATCCTAAAACAAGCGTCATAGGTTAAATGTCTAAATTGTCCCTAGGTGTGAATGTGTATGGGTGTGTGATTGAGACCCATACTGTTAGAAATAGGGGTACTGTAGAGGTACATTTCTGTTCCTTAAGGTACAATCTGGATTAATGTACCCTCCAGGGATCACAAATGAACCTCAGGGTACTTATGTGTACCTTTTTGAAGGCCTTCAAGGTACATAATTGTTCTGAAGCCCAAAAAGGTACATATTTGTACTACTATTCTTAAATGTTAGGGTACAATGGGTGGGACAGTTCTGTGTTTGGGTGGACGGGGGTAGGGGTGAAAAACAAAAGCTTAAGACTTTTAAGAGATTTACAAACATATTCATTCAGTTTTCAGCTACTTTATCCTCTCATTTTATGACTGTTAGGAAAAAATTATTTTATATGAGTGAAGGTGAACTATTAATGTCATACATTTGATGTTTTTATCATATGAACTTTTAATAAGCCATTGTTCTTTTCTTTTCTTTTTTTTATTTTTAATTTTACAATGACAAAGACCAAAAGAGATACATATGACTATTTGCCGAAATACAATGTCAGAAAAATTATGGTGAAAAACCCTGACGCATTGTACAAATCTTCCCGCCCTTGAGTATTTGACTTTGAATAACGTCAGCATCACAGAGTCTGCGTGAAGCGGGAGGAGCCGTTATGAGACTGCTGAGCCTTCGGTGGAGGAACTTTGAAAAAGGCTGCATGGAAGAAGCTGGTTGCACGTATATGAATATAAATGAAATTTATTGGGCTGCACGGTGGTGCAGTGGTTAGCGCTCTTGCCTCACAGCAAGAAGGCCCCGGTTCAAATCCTGGCTGGGGGATCAGAAACACCAACTGAGACCTTTCTGTGTGGAGTTTGCATGTTCTCCCCGTGCATGAGTGGGTTCTCACCGGGGACTCCGGCTTCCTCCCACCGTCCAAAAACATGCTTCATAGGTAAATTGGTTACTCTAAATTGTCCCTAGATATGAATGTGTGAGTGACTGTGTGTACGAATGTGGCCCTGCGACAGACAGAACTGTCCAGGGTAAACCCTGCCTTCGCCCATCAGCCGCCGGGATAGGCTCCAGCAACCCCGAAAGGGATAAAGCGGCATGGAAAATGAATGAATGAATTTATTGGTCCCTGTAAGCCAAGTTTGTACCTTTTTATTAAAGGGAACAAAATTGTACTCTAGAATTAGGGTACTATTTGGCCACCAGAGGTACTATTCTGATCTTGATAAGGTCCAAATCATAGGGGTACAAATAAGTACCAAGTGTTGGGGGTACACCAGAAGTACCCTTGAGGGTACCACCCCAGTGACAAGCCATTGTACCCCTAAAGGTACAATTTGGTTCTTCTTTTTCCGAGAGTGGCAGCGACCTGTCCGGGGTCTACCCTGCCTTTGCCCATCAGACCGGGTTAGGCTCCGGCACACCCATGACCTCGAAGAGGACAAGCGGCAAAGAAGATGAATGAATGTCTAGGATTGCACAAGCGTTAAAAGGACAGCACATAAAATCATGTGGGTTACAGGTATCCTAACCTTAACCTTAACCTGGTACCGGATGTGGATTGGTATTGGACGTGGATTAGTACCGCTTTTATACGCGATACCAGACACGGACCAGGCCAGGGTTAGGGAACCAGTACCTGATCCGCGACTGGGACCGCGTCCGACAAAACTACTGGACCCCTGATTTAACAGGAACAGCCAGCATGTCAAAAAAAAGTTGGGGACACCCAAAACGTCACAAAGTGACACGGGATGGAGCCTGAACAATACGTTTATATAGGACGAGCTGGGAATGAGAATGTTATAGACACCAAAAAACATGATTTTATTCACAATACAAACATGAAGCACATACTCAAATCATATATTTCAGTCATCAAGTTCTCCTACATACATGCAAATCTGATGTCAAACATTGTATGTGTTCCCTTCGATCCACAAAGTTGTTACAAGACGTTTAAGACAATGTGGAAAGTATGACTCCCCCCTGCACCGGCCCCAGAGCAGAAGCGTGGTGGTCCAGGCAGCCCAGGGCCCCAAAGGGGTCACCAGGTGACCAGAGCCCCCAACCAACCAGAAGGAGGGACAAAGCGGCCCTTTGATGCAAACACTGTGCAACCGGAACCAGCCAACACACAGGCAGTGATACCGGTCAGCAGGTTCTGACTATAAACGTGAGACGATATATTCTAACCTGTAAGATTAGGATGATATCTGACAACTAAAGTCAGCTGGCTCCACAAAACAAAAGCACCTTCAGGTCCTCAAGCTGCCAAACTCTCTTAAACTGATTTAATGTTTTTCAAGACATTCCTTTTTAATGAGGAGCTCGAGGACTGATCTTTGACTTCGGCTGTGTTTGTGTGTATGGACATGTATGGTCGAAAGAGCAACTAGCCATGACCGCAAGAACCTGAGACGATAATCTGAAGCAGATAAGCCTGTAAAAGTGTTATCTTCCATTATTTGACAAATTCAGCCTAAATTATACGCTTCTGTTTTGAAAATTCCCCCGTTTTGTATTCATTTTAGGGCTGTGAACATTAACACTCGAGATTAATCGACCCGAATTAACGGACTAAAGTTATAATACTTAATATATCTCCTGCACAGATATATTTCAGTTGTATTTGTCACTAAAATCCATATTATTGCATTTTATGTATTTGCAAATAAAGAAAATCAAATCAAAAATGAAAAATCAACACAATTTAACTGCATCTGCGGAGCAGAAGTCCGTCGCGAGGCATCCACAGTCTGCGTTAAAACACTTATCATCCCATTATACCATAGTTATTTACAGAAGAAATAAATATTTAATCAGTTTTTAGTACTTTAATCTTGTTGTTTATTTCGGTTTAGATCACTTTTTTTCCCAAAAAGCAAACTATTAGATCCATGGTTATCTTACTGTTGATGTGCTTTGTACACACTTCTGGGTTAACACATGATAAATTTAGACAATAAATTTCTCTTTACCGTGTTTTTTGTTCTAAAGCTGCATATTTTCATAAATTTACCTTGTAAAACTTGATTAAAAGTAATAAATCACAATTAGGAGAGTGCCAAAATATCGATATTGCGATATATCATAATATTTAGACCTGTGATTAATTCCCGATTGGTTCTCACCAAGTATCAACCTTTTATTTCGTTTGAAGAGGCAATAAAACATT
Source organism: Oryzias javanicus (assembly GCA_003999625.1). Lineage (NCBI taxonomy): Eukaryota > Metazoa > Chordata > Actinopteri > Beloniformes > Adrianichthyidae > Oryzias > Oryzias javanicus. Next base: position 4,919,774 of record CM012454.1, on the reverse strand, counting down.
ATATTAGTCATCCTTTAGTGAGAAGTTCCTTTGGAGGTAGATAGGGGGCGCATGTTGCACCAACCTGTCTGGCAACTGCTAGAATTATTTATATTTTTTTCTGTTGTTTACTACAATTTTACATTAAGTAGTGGCTCTGCTGTTCATGTTTACTGTTGTAACACTTAATTTTACAAGTAATTAAAATTCAATTTGGTATCAATACTCGTAAAGACGTATTATCACAGATTTGCACAAAAGTTTTATTATTTATCACAGAAAATAACACACGTTTATTATGATTGTGTTATAGCTAAAAAAATAAATGGGGATATATTTTTCTGAAAAACTTATGTTCTTCTGCAATTTGAGTTATTAGAGATTATTTTTTTCCAATCATCGCGATTATTATCGACATCGTGAGCCGTGTATCGCATCGTACCATGATTACTCATAGATAATGAGTGGTTGGCAAACATTTAAAAAAGTTAAATGGGCTTAATTGCAATCAATTTTCTCCCAGGTCTGTAATTTAATAGTTTTTTTTTTTTTTAGTCAATTCCCAGCTCTCAATTTATTTCAAACTTTTTCATCCCATTTAGTCAACTTTTGTATTTCACTAATGATCTCGTTATGCAGCTTTAAAATTTCACAAGAAAAAGTTTGGAATATAGAATAATAATCGAATTTTTTAACCCTTCAACACCGGAGCTCCAGTGTTTATCTTCTTTGATTTACCATAACTTTTCAACCGTTACCACGTTTGTTTAATCCTCCATCACTGGTTCAAAGAAGTCGTACAATGGAACGTACCAGTCGGGAAAATCTTATGTTAATGACCAAATCTGACACCAGATAAACTGAAATGTTTACCAATCTGGATAAAAGGGTAACAGAAACTCTCCTTTATGGACAGCAGTTGTCAAGTGGTAAATATTCATTTTAAACACATCTGAAACATGAACTAAAGTGGCGTCTTGACCCTGAACCGGGTTCTTGTTCAGAAGCCGTCCAGCTTGACCCTTGTGGGCGGGCTGGGGGCACACTCAAAGGAACTGGAACTTCAAAGAACCAGAGAAAAAAAACAGAAGGATCAAAGGACGACATGAATTCAGAAAGTCTGCAGAAGTTATCAGAGGCTGCGGTTTCTGTCGGCCCAGGAGGAGCGGCGTTTTGTAAGACACTAAAACAACAGCCGTCCCATTTAACTGATCCAATCCCTGGAGAATTTAAAAAACGTACAACGGGGTCAGACCTTAAATGTAACGAACTGCGACTTTGTGACAGGATGAGGTCAGGGGTGTCAGAGTGAAGAGATGACGTGCTGCAGGTCTGGAGATAGACGTTCAGACGCACCTCAAACCAGAACTTCTGGCTGCTGAGGCGACTGAAGCTGATATCGATGGAGATGGAAGGAGCGGCTTATTTGAGGCCAAACAAATGATGCAGAGACGCTGATTTCCCCGGAGGCGCTGGGTAAAAAGATTGATTGTGGCAGCAAACAGCCTCATTCTGTGACTTATTGGGGTCTGAAGGACTGATCTGTTTAAACACTTTAGCTTACAGCCTTTCAGGGCTTTTGATAACAGTGAAAGATAGTGGTTGAAGGGTGGACCCCACTTTCCAGAGGGAGTATTAGACTCTGGCAGGAAATCGCTACAGAGAGATGACTTCTCCAGGTTTAACTCACTTTATGTGAAAAAAGCAGATTTTTGACATAAAAAAAAAACAGATTTTTTATGTTAAAAAACAGATTTTTGACAATAATAGAACAGATCTTAGATGTTAAAATACAGAATTCTGGCATAAAAAAACAAATTTTTATATAAAAAAAAATTTTTGACATTAAGAAACAAATTGGTCACATAAAAAATCAGATTTTTTACATCAAAAATAGATCTTTGACATTAAAAAACAAATTTGTGAAATTAAAAAGATCGATACAATATATATAACGATACACATGTCACAATACAATATCCCTCTGATTATATTCCAAGACAGAGACATTAAAGCACTTTTTTTTTGGGACCACTTTTGACAAAAAAATCCATTGCGATCCACTGGTCTCTTTATCAAGAGAGTCCTGGTCAAGAGGGAAAAATTACACACACCCAAAACATTTCATAGATTAAAACATGTAAAATATAATTAAATATGATGAAATAAAACAAAGTGATTAAATAAAAACTGGTTAGTGATTTCATTTTCAGGTCTGTCATAATAATGTTAATAATGTCAAACTGAGGCAAAGTAATGAGCTTTGAATTTTGGAGAAAGTTCCAGTCTGTATGTGCCTTATATTGAAAAGCCATCTTTCCTGTTTCTGTTTAAAAGACAATGCATATACAAAAACAATCTCTAAACCTTTCACATGAATACAATTGTATAAAATATGTTTTATTTAATTATCATCGAGTAATCAAACTGCATCTAACACAAATACCTTTTACCAAAGAGAATTCATGGAGGTTTATTTATTTATTTTTTTGTAAATTAAGAAATGTGTTTCACCTCTCAACATTGTCTGATTTCCACATTAAAATATTTTTAGTTTAAAGAAAAAGCTTAAACATTTATTGCCAGAAAGGTTCTTTAATATGTTTATTGAAAAAAAAATGTCTATTTATATCCAAATGTGCTTAAATGTTCTTATGGCTCCATGATACATCAGTAAAAAAAAGCCATAAAAAGCCTTTTTGCATAAATCTCTAAGATTGTGAAGCGAGAGCGGTCCAGGTACAGCAGCTGGCTCCCATTGGTTATTGAATGGCTGCAGCCACAGGCTCTGCTGCCGACCTCCTGAAACTCTGAACTCAATAGGTTCACGCGATAACCAGCCATCTTGGAAGTACAGAAATGCCGCCCCTTACTCAATGTGGTTCAGCTGTGGCATCTGGCAAAAATTTGAACTCAACGTAACATTTTCTTGCACTTTTAAAATTACATAAAGAAGTAACACTAGCCCAAACTAAGTTTCAGTACTCGTGTAGTTAATACTGAGTCTCATTAAACTCTGTAGCAACTGCTAGGCTAACGTATGCAAGCTCTTGATGTTATAGTACAAAGCAGCTGAAAGCAGCTCGGTGTGGAGTTCGAGTTGAACACAAAATAAAGACGCTGAATTATTTATTTGCTTATAAATAATTTATGCAAATGTTCTGGCAGCATTTGAAATCGATACCAGTGTTCCTAAATGAAATATTGCAATATTTACCTGAATGATTTTCTTCCTACACCCCAATTAACAGTAAGAGCTTGTGAACTGAAACCTGGAAGAATGAGATATGATGAAATCTGTTTATGATTGCCACCAAATGTTAGACTTTGAATAAAAGTCTGTGCATTTTTGTAGTTAGGTCATAAGATGTGAATAATTATGACTGTTGGAAAACTGTCTAATCGAGTGGAATCAGTCACTGTAGACATGATGAAGTCTATAAAAACCTAAGACGACAAACCTTGAGAGAAAAGAGAGAAGCAGCAGCTAAAAGGCAGACAAAGAAACAACTTCTCAATTTTGCAGCTTATAATTGGCTGTCTACATCTTTACCATCATTGCTATCACACATGACATCATCTGACCTCTGAAAATGGGTAACAAGGCAAAGAAAAACCTCCTTTCAGATGGTAATTTTTTTATGCTGCCAAAGCTTTCTCCATCTCTGTTAGGAAGTTCTACACTTTCTTAAATAAAAATTGGCACAAACAGCTGTTAATAATAAAACACCAAAAAAGGTAAAAACAAAAAGCTTATTTACCACTTCAAATATTGTCCCTAAATAAAAACTTGTTGTTTTTTTTTTTAAACAATTACAAACAAATTTTCAACTTTAAGTCAGGACGAGTTTAAATCGTCAAGTAAGCCAAATTTCTGATGGATATTCAATAATGATGTCAGAAGGTTGCCCTCTGTCTCCCCCTCTGGCCCCCTCCGCGCACTGTCTCCTGAGTATTAGCAACTTCCTGTTCTCTTCTCACTGCATTTCCCATCAGCCCCTGCAGCTCCTCCCAGAAGCCCCTCAGCTGCTTCTCATCTGCAATCAGACTCGACAGCTTAAAACCAGAGCACCAAACCAAACTCAGTGCGACGTATTATCCTCCCTGCTATCCTGTATCTGTGAATCCTGCCCTTACTGTTGCCAACTTACTTTTGAACTCCTCTCTCTCCTGTCAGCCGCCTGCCTCGACTCCTGCCTGCCCTTGACCTCCGCCTGCCTCTCCTCTGACAAAGCCAAGCCGTGCCTGACCGCTGCCTGTCTGACCTGCTTTTGCCCCTCAACCCTTTAATAAAGCGCTGCATATGGATCCAACTGCCTCTGACTCCATGTTACAAATGAAATGAGAAGTTTGAATAATGTTTTGACAAAAGTAAAAAAAAAAAAAAAAAAAAAACAGACTTAAATAAACATGAAAATTTGAAAACTCTAAATTAACAAATTTTTATAGTTATAAATTTTAATTGTATTTTCTGTTTACTTGTGAAGTAAATTACCTATTGTCAATTTAGTTAGAATGAGTAATTAATAAACCAGTGTCAAACATACTTTTACTTTAAATCATATACATTTTTCAATTATTGATTATTAAAATTCATAAAAAGATTCAGAATTTCTTATGGATCATAATCAATGTATCTAAGAATCATTTTTTTTCCCACCAATTTCTATCTTCTACAGACGTTGAGCAGTCAGGACGTCAAAGGTGACAAAGTGAACTCTGACCTCGGCCCACTAAAGTCCATTAAAGTTTGCAAACGTGACCTTTCACCTTACTTTGGCCATGTCCGTGTTTTCTGACTTACAGGTATGTAAATCATGTTCGTCACATGTCGCTATATAAGGTTCGAGTCCATTTTTGCTCTCTACAGACAAAACGTGCAGTCATTGAATTTGTATTTAGGTTAAATCAGTTAAACTTTGACCTTTCAGGGACTTGGTGGGGCAATCTCTAAAATATACAACTTAATAATGACTGTGCATTAAATAAAACTGCTTTTATGTTTAAAGTATTTTATATAGATGTATTTTTGGTCAACCACAGCTGCAAGTTTTTTACTTTAAAAGCATATTTTACAGTGTGGTTGAATTTTCCTGTTATCTAACTCCATTAAATAGTAGCCTGAGAATGATTTCCAAACGTCTCCCTAGTCCTTCTCTACTCTGTTATTTTGAAAGACATAAATGAAAAAACTGGACACTCAGGAAATACTCTCAATTTTTAAGGTGAATGTATCTATAAATACAGATACATTTTAAGTAATGCAACCAGTTCACATCTTAACCTCACTGTATTCTGCTTAAATGCCAACGAAATGTCTAGAAATGTCATTTTGCATCTGTGAATGTATTAGATTTCCAAATCAGCCCCATTAATGATCAAAGAGTCAGTGGTTTTGCACATCGTAGTTGTTAGAGGAGACATTATTAGTGCTGAACATCTGCCGGCCATAAGTATTTTACAACCCCAACACCTCCCAACACCTGGATTCTTTGACTTTTTCCTCATTTCCATAAAACAACAGACACAAACAACAGCTGTGGTGTTTCCATCTCAGACAGTCTCCTTCTACAGTTCCAAGATGGAGAAGATCCAGATGCTCACTTCGGTTTCCTCAAGCCATTGCTTCTTTGGTAACGTCTAATTTAATAATAAAAAGTCTTCTCCTCATCCGTCAGTACCACTTTGCTGAGGAATCTTTAATCTGGACTGGAACTCGTACCCACAGCTGACAGAAACGCCATTGAAGAAATGAACCGAGTCAGGAACAGCCTTTGATCTATACTGGTTACAGTTCTGATGTCTGAGTCCGTCCGGACCGCGGAGATGGTCTGATGGCTTCACAGAGAGCTGGAAAGGCTTTAGAAGCTCGAAGTCCAACTCCAATCATCTGCTGAAGGAACAGAAGGTCTGCACTTCCTACAGACCCCATTGGGATGCAGCGAGCATGTCCTTTGGTCCAACTTCACTTCATGACAAATTACATCCATGAATGGGAGTGGCTTAAAATCCCAGTAAAGTCATATTTTCATCTATTTTAAAAAAATTTGATTATTAGTTTTTTTTGGGCAAAAACCATTAAACCTGTTGTTTTCGAGGTCACAGTTTCTGCAGGAGTTCTTTAGAAATTCATCTGAGTTGTGCAGAGTAAGCCTACCCCTACTTCCCATCATCCATCTATTTACGTGCTCTCCCGCTAGCTTACAGCCCCTCACAACCCAAGCTTAAGAACAGTGGGGCAAAATAAAGCGTTATTGGAGCTATCTTGACACTCATATAGTTCAATCTTATTCCTAGTTGGTTCAACATGTACAAGTTTCTAAGTTCAGCAAGTTCTATGAAAATTATTTTTCCAAAAAATACACACGTTTCCACTTAATAAACTGCCTATACAAAAGAGAGACGCATCCTAACCGCAAAAAAGGGAAGCGGCGTATACTTATGCATCTATATACCGTCAGTCTTTAGTTTCAACATCTATGATTGCCACTATGTGTTATGAATCTCCTAAACGATACTTAACAGAGGAAATATAAACTTTCGATCTGTGTATCTGTGTAAAGAAACATCTTATTTTTGACCAAGTCGCCATTAAGGCAGCTTTTTTTATTTGACTAAATGCAGCGGCAACTTGTCTGATTCCTTAGAAAACATGTTCAGCTGCGGGCAAACGGGAGATTTAATATTTATGACACACACAACTTCCTGTAAGTTTGAAAGTGATTTATTGAGTATATTATCTATTCTGTTTTATTTACATTTGTGGTGGCTGAATTATCATGACAGCTATGAATGAAGTGAGGGGCCTCTGGTTACACGGTGTCAGATCAATCTGTAGCCGCAAGCAGAAATCGTAACTTTAGCTGGTTGTGTAAGCGGAAATTTCCGAAAGTGTCGGAAACCCTTTTAAATTATGTTTTAAAACCTTTTTAGAACTTTTCGCCTTTGAATGTGAATAAACTGTAATTGTTTTTTCTCTGTGAATCAACAGATCGGAGCTGCGAAAGGATGTTTGAAGAATGGCAAAGGGGTTGATAAAGAGGAAAAAAAGGTTGAAAGCTTAAAACAATATTTTTGCCTTGGACGGACTTGGTAGCGTTTTTTTCTTCGTCACAAATACAATATTTTTCAAATGACATTTTTTCATCTGTTGTTTTAACCCTAGAACACTTTTGCTATTAAAAGTTAAAACATCACTTTGACCAGTTAGTTTTTACACATTATAATCTACTCAGTAAAAAATGTTTTACATTAAAGTTTAGATTAGTTTTCTTGTGTTTTCAATTCTGGTATATATAAAAATTTGAAAATAAAAACATAGTACAATCCTTAAAAATGTGCATGAAAATTATGGAAAAATCGGGAATTTGAGAATAAAAATTTCCAAAAATTATATATATAATATTAGTACTAGAGACTTGGCCTTTGGTCCACCCATTCCTGGGGCATGTGAGACTTTCCTCAGGGACCTGATACTCAGAACAATGGATCATATTGAAAATCATGAAAATACTTTTACTCGGGTGAAAATCCCCCAGAGATAATGCTCTAGGGTCAATTATGTTCTTCTAAAAATGCCTCAAGAACATGTTAAAAAACAACCTTTAATAGAGTGGTTCTTTAACTTTAAATGAACAAAAGCTGGATCAATAGCATTTCTAAGACCCTGACAGCACTATAGACTGTTTATACTGTATAAGCTGGACATAACAGGGTGTTGACATCAAAATGCATTACCTCCAGTCTTCACAAAATCAGGTCAGAGCCTCAGCCTTCTCTCCTGAAACGTCTACCAGCATATTACAAACGATAGCAACCTGTCAACAGTGATTAGTCTGAGTCGGTCTGAGTCATGTTTTTAGAGGAATTACTGTCACCAATCATGAGTGAGCTTGTTCTGGCTTGTTTGAAGCCACGCCCCTTGGGAGAATCTGTCAATGAAATGCTTCAGGCGGTGCCAGCGGGGGAACCGCATACTTTTACTGAGGCATCTGATTGGTCGGTTTATAACTTGAATAACTTGCAATAAAGAAAAAAAATACATTAAAAAAAAGTTTGATTAGAAAGATGATGCTAGAAGAACGTATCAGAGCAAGAATGATTATTCTGGCAAATAAAATGGCCAAGTAATGACTTGTAATTTCTTAATGTAAGTCTATAATATTTTGGCCTTCTTATTAAAAAAATAAATAAATTATGAGATAGAAGTTGTAGCTTTATGAACTTAAATTAAAATAACTGGGCACAATGTTATTAAATTTTATTTGCTTAGAGTTTTTAACACTGTTTTATTCTAGACAGAAGATGAGTGAACAACACTCGGAGTGAGCCACACCTTAGTTCCAGGTTTGGCCGTTTGGAAACGTTTGTGCTTGCTTGAACCAAAGTTCAGCTTTAGTGCTTATTAAAAAGGAAGCAGACTATCTGGAGAAACAAACTCAAAACCCGGATCAAACACGTCAGCTTGAGCGTCCTCAGAAAGGCAGGAAAACATCGACCACACAGAAAGCCTTTTAGACTGGGCCTGAGCCGAGGAGCCCTTTCATTTTGCTCCTGCTAAATAATTCAAACAAAGATTTTAACTCCTCGCGGTCTCATATCTCCGAATGAAATCTCAAATACCGCACGGAAGCTTCAGCTCTCGGTTTAAATTTAAAACTCCTAAGTGAAGAGGGGAACTCTATATGCCCTTGTTTTCCCTGTAGAATCCGCATGAAGTTTGTTGACATCATTTACATTTTTGTGGCGTTTTCCATAGAGGATTCCTGTGGATTTAAACAAAGCAGGGAGTTTTGGAAGTTCCAGAGAGTTGGATAAACAAAACATAAGCTCACCTCATGCACTGAATAATGCAGTTTAGGAGGTGGAACTAATAAGTCATCCTGGATTTCACCAAACCACCATCTTTGCTGCTTTAAGCAGCTGAACTCCTGAATGTGGTTAAACTTCCTTCTGTTTATCATTGGAATGGGACAAGTCTTTGATTTGGATATAAGACGGATTGTATGGAAATCAGGAACTTAAATCTAAAGAAACAGAAACTTCATACCAAGTTAGTGAATGAGTATTTACATTACAGATATAATTTAACTCTTCCATTTGATCCCACTGAGAGTCTGAGATCTGGAGTTCAGAATTGAGAAGCTGATTCATTCCTTCAGCTCCCGCAGGTCGGACCACTGCAATGGGTTCTGTCTGCAGCTCATGAGTTTGGACCACAACCAGGAACACTTGACTGCATCGTTCCTTGTTTTAATTTTACTTTAACGTTGATTTTCAGGTGATAAAATCCAAAATTATTAATTGCTTGAAATCAATGTGTGCAGAATCTGTTCAAACTTGTATCTGCTCGAGGCCTACGTTGTTACGCCTTGTTCACGCAAAGTGCAAAGCGGCGCGGAGCAGAGTGCAAAGCGTGGAGTCCGCTCCGCTCCGCAGTTCACACCAGACGTGCATTTTTCCGCGCTTCTGCTAGAGATTTTTTTTTGTTTTTGCCATCATGGGTAATAACCTAAAGATATTACCCCGTGTTTCTGCGAAGAGGAACGGCTCTCTGCCTCTCCGCTGTTGTTTTTTTTCCATCCATAACCAACCCCCGCTCCAGAGTCGGCCCACTGCGTTAATCTGTGCACGCGCGTTGTGTGCATGTCTGTCTGTTTTGTGTCTATGGGTTTGTGTTTAAATACTATTTCAACTGTTTTATTTGTGCAATATTATTATGAAAGCACTTTTTGAGTTAATGCCAACATATGTTTTAAAAAAGCTTATTTGACTTGCTGTTTGTGAATTATGTAATATTTGAGATAGATTGAAGATGATTTTTTAAATATATATTAAAGTTCAAATTATAGTTGTAAGTGGCGTAATAGCTCAGTTGGCTCCTGTAGGACCTGGGTTCAGTTCCCAGGGCGGAAATCAGCTAAAATCCAGTGAATATTTTAGAAAAATATTAAGGCTTTAAATGGGCCCTAATACAATTTTCTTCAGCCTTTCAGAGTAAACTATATCCATATATATGATCATACATTGGGAACACTAAAAAACAAATTATTTATGAAATCTGAGTCATTTTTGTGGTCAGTTTTAATACCTGGAAGTAAAACGACTTGATTTCTGAGCCTCCGCCTTTCGCTCCTTGTCGGTCCCGCCCATTTCACAACGTCATCCTTGAGCCAGCCTCCCCAGCGTGAACAAAATTTGTAAATAAAACTATAAGAAAGACGGATGCGCTGCAGTCTGCAAAATCCTGTCTGGAATTTTCCCTTTTTCAAACTTTTTATTTTGCTGATGGATTTTGAGTGTCTGTATGAAGGCCAGATTCAACAGGTTTGGTACCGCGGAGGAATCCTGCTTGACAGTTACTGGGGAAGCTACAGGTACACGCTACACAACATGTTGGTAGAATCGATGTATATCACGTTAAAAGTTGTTTTATTATATGTTATATGTTTTTCAGTGGTGTTAAACGAGTAAACAGTTGGAACGATTATTTCCATTTGGATAACATAACAATCAATGCTCTACATTTGTCCGCGGCTCATTAACCCCCTTATTTCTACCATGTTTACATCACGTGACTGTCGGGTACGGTGGCCGTTTTGGTTCAGTTGTTCCACTCTCAGTTCATTTCATATTCAGACTATGGAATCTCAGAACAAACCGAAGTTCGGTCCGATTGGAAACGAAGTGAGACTACATTAAATAATGGGTCCAGGAGCAGTTCCTGGTACATGAAGGTAGATATCTCCTGCCACAGCTCCGCAGAGAAGCTGAGTGTGCTTTTGTTGTAGTCTGGGGGCGGAGCTTGCAGCACAGGCTCTTCTTGGAGAGAGCTGTTGGCAACGATCTTACATCAGCACGTTTCCAACCGCTCGTTTTTGTGGATATAGGACTGCTACAGAAATTGCAGGTTTTTAGAGGATTACTCTTGAATGCATGAACGGATCAAAATACCGCTTTGGGGTTCTTTATAGTGAGAAAAGAACAGTAAAATGCATTTAAAACTTCAAAAAGTAGAATTTTCATGGCAGGGCTCCATTAAGATGTGCGCAAAATACGGTAAGTCACAGAAGATTTCAGGTTTTTTTTTTTTTGTAAATAACTTATTGTTTGGAAACCAACAGAACATTTAGTTTATAAGAGTCTTTAGTTTACATAGAAACACGCACAGGAAGGCCGCAGATTTTTGTCCCAGCAGCTTTCAAATGAAAAATCCCTGAAGTGTGCAACATTTGTGTTAACAGTGACAACAGTTGTGAGAGTATGCAGAGCACTGTACTACAGCACTAACTCCTCCAACTTTTACATGCTCTGTTTTGACAGGAGCAATAAAGTTTAAGGAGCTTTAGAGGCTTTCTAAAAGCCTGAGTGTTACTTTGTGGCAGCAAAACCCTGAGGAATTCCAGGCTAGAAACAAACCATTGAGCGTAACCTCAATCAGCTGATCTAACCAGACTGAGGTGCGTCTCTAAACCAGAGCGCAGCCGTGGTCTGAAGGACAGCGGGGCTCAGATTTACTGTGGGAGAGGTCTGCGAGCGGTTAAACAGACAGATACCCCGCAAAGCTCTAAAACAACCACAAAGAGGCCAATTTAGAGTAAGCCGGCAACTCTTCCTTTCACGCTGTCACGCTGACCTCATGCATGACGGCAGGCAGCTGTGGAGGTCTGAGCATCTCACTGGAGCTTTGAAGCCGAATATGTTTTTCATGACTGAAGAAGCTAAACATGGATCCAAGAATGTGTTCGTTCCTTTCGCGAGGATCATCTTTACCCTGCAAATATTTTGTGTTTGAATACCTCTGGGTCAAAACAGCCCGGACCCAAGCGGTTCTCACGCTCCATGAGAACCCTTCCCGAAAAACAACAGGAAGTGAGGGGTTAGACATGAGGCGAGGGATCGGCCCGAAAGAGTGAGTCAGGAGAAGACACATCATCTTCCAGCGCCACTACGCATGTCAAACCCTCCAGAACAGGAATTTCCCAGCGACACTTTATTTCCAGCGCTCGCACAGCAGCTGAGTTTGACCCCATCTCCAAAAATACCAAGAACAACAAGTCCAGGGTGAAGCTTTAGCCTCTGAGATACTATAACTGCAGCAGATAAGTTTGTCCAGAAAGAACAACATCCGTGGAAGACGTAGCCCACCTGCAGCTGGAGTCCTTGAGAGAGGCGCAGCTCAGCCTGAACTCTGCTGTCCAAGTCATGAGAGGAAAACAAGCTACATGAAAGAGTCTGAAAAAAGATGTTTTTGTGACCTTAAAAGCTAATGTTCAGCTCAAAAACTACACAACTTTGAAGTCTAATTTGAATTTTAGTCACAGCTTAGGTTCTTGACAGATTTAAAAATAATTTTCCATCAAATCCATAACTTCCGCCCCAACAGCCTGTAAACATTTATAGCTACAGGCCACAATATGATCTTAAAACTGTTTTTATAGTCCCCGAGGGGGACAAACTCCACATTACCCCCACTTTCCGTTCTGCAGTTTGAAGCCAACCTAGAAATACAAAAAAAAAAATGCAGTTCCTCCAATAATCACATGAGGCTGGTTCCAAAAGAATCAGAGCCCATGAGTGAATTAATGAAAAGAAAACTCTCACTTCATCTGACTTTGTCCAATCACTTGTTCTCTAACTAGTAAATTTAGTTGTACCACTCCTGGCATGTGCTGTCACAAATGGGCAAATGGCTGGTTCCATGTTCAGCAGGTGTATTAGTTCAGATAGGAACTAAGCACATCAAGCCCACAAAACTAGATCAGGGTCACAGAGGGAAGGGGGTCAATCACCAGCATGCCATCATCCAATAAGACAGTACAGTTGTCAAAGTCTAGGAGAGGGTGTGAGCAGGTGGCAAGCAATCAGATGATGCAGGATCAGAAACAGAAGATCAGGTCTAGAATGAAATGCTCAGTAATGCAGACATGGTGGTGCAAACAATACTTTGCACAAAGTCAGGCTCTGTGCAGTGCACAAGTGTCCTGTGGTTGATTGTCAAATGAGAGTCTGTTGGGGACATCTGGGGAGTTTGTGCTGAGGATGCTTGGGAAATGTAGTTTATTCAGTACTCTGGAGATGGTGACCAGAGGGGGAGACGAAGCTCTGGCTCCTGACAGATGTCCCCAACTCTGTCAGGAGTCACTGGCTGTTCCCATAAAATCAGGGGTCCCAACCTCCTGGCTGCAAACCGGTACCGTTCGGAGGGTCACTTGGTACTGGGCCACAGAAAGGGCATGTGTTAATAAGGGGTCCTCAACCCTCAGGACGTGGGCCTGTACCGGACCAGACTGGTACTTTCACCCTGGTATCGGTGCCCTACCCCGGTACAGGTTTCATATCCAGTACCGCGTTCCAAAGGTTGGGGAAATTTGATTTAATAAGTTGGGGACACCCAAAACATCAAAAATTGACTCTGAGGAGGTCTGAACCATACGTCCATGTGTGACGAGTTGGGAGTTAGAATGTGTAGGCCAAATATGACTTCTAGATGATCTAAGGAATGTGAATAAATAAAGATTCATTTGTGATACAAAAGATGTGCATGAAATAAGTCCATAGTCCTTGGCGGTGAGGCTTTGGGCAGGTGCTGGCAGGATAAGTTAAGACCGTAAATGAATGGACCCTAGAAGCTGATGGTGGTTAGGGGCCAGTCCATGAAAAAGAATTGATCCAGGAGGAGGTAGAAGTGGAGTAGGGCCAGTAAAACCGTCTAGAACTGCAGTGTCAGAATCCAAAGCTCTAGGGGTGTCCTATGTTTTCCAACCAACCAGCCATCAAACCTCTTTGTTGGCCAAAGATACCTGATACAGGTAATCAACAGCAGATGAGGGAGGATTTCTTGCCTGCCCTTGAGTCCAGAAGTCTGAAATTTCTGATCTAGAATGTAGAGAGATAAAAATTCATGAATTTAAAAGCAAAAATTTTGACTGAAAAAGAAAAGTTAGCTGTTTTCTGATTACCTGGACCGGGTGTGTTCATTCACTCAGTACTTGAAGACATCTGACCGAGCAAATCAGAAGCTGGCACGGCTTGGAGATCTGGAAAACAGGAAGGGTGGTAGCTCTCAAGGACACACGAATGGGCACCTCTGGTTTAGAGTGAAGGAGTGAATGATGCAAAAACCCAATTTACCTGAACGTGAGGTGGATCTTCCTTACTGAAATTGGACCAAAGCTTCACTACTAACCCAGTTTACCCCAAAACAGACAAAATTTGTTTTGGTAACTTCACAACTGTGGGAAAAAGGGTTTTTTAAACCATATTTGATGCTCTTCTGGGAATAACTAGCCTTACACTTTAATGCAAAAATGCTCATATCGTCTATAAAACTAAGAACTTCTTCTGGGTTTTTTTTGTTATCAGACACACAATATATTTGAAACATATCTGACATGTTTTGACAGACATTTTTTCTTGCCTTTTCCAAGTCCATGGTATTATTTTCTCACTTGCAGTTGTCTTTTATGGCTGATTTCATAATTTCCTGAGATGCCTGTTTTCGTCCTGCTCTTGTTAGAAAAACACATACAAGATGGTAGATATCCACAATGGGCAATAAAAAAGGACAAAAACAGAGAGAGAGAGGAACAACACAAAGTTTATTTTAATGTTTTTTTTAAAGTAAAATTACATCTGTACATCTGTGGGTGTGTTTTTGTAAGGGAAATCTCCCTTTTGTAGACTAAAAGATGTATCAGCCTTACAGACACAGCAACAACGGCTCTGAGCGGAGACAGAAACTGCTCTCAGGATTTATATGTTGAGGATGAAAAGACTAAATCTGATTGGATTGTTTATGAGCGAATGGTTGTGGCAGCAAACAGATTTGTGTGCTTTTGACATTACCTTTAAGAAAACAAACAACATTTCTGAAATCAGACCAACAACTTCCATCCAAACATCAAGAAGGCCGAGTTGACACCTGCTGTTGCCCCAGCTCTTCATCTTTTCTTTGGTTGACTGTTTATGAAACTGCAGTCAAAGCAGAGCCTGTTTTTTTCTGATTACAGACATTTCAGTGTTTGTGTGGAAATTTACTGCTTCGAACATATGAATTTACATTTGATCTTTTCATCCATCACTTGTGGAACTTCAGTCATCAAGTTCTCCAGTTTTGATGGCTCCTAAATCTACAGTATACACATTTTTGCTTTTTTTTTTTCTAAAACTGAAACTAATTGGATTATCTCAGATTACTTAATCTAAATGAATTTGGTATTTTCTTCAGTAAATCTGAAAGATGTGACACAAACATTAAAAACTGTAACGAGGTCAAAGATTTAGATGCAAACACTCAAAGCTATTCTTATAACATTTCCAATATTATTTAATTATTAATATATTAAAGATTATTATGAATTACCTTTCTGGACTTTTAGGATTTTAAACCTCTGTCTACCCAAATCCATGTTAAGTATTATGTTATAATTGAGTATTTGTGCTTCACAGTAAAGATAGTTAGTTGAGAATTGTTAACAGAAGTAAGAAACCATATGTAGGTCATGGCTTCCCAACAACAAGAGTCTGAAACCTGCGGCTCCGGAGCTAAATATTGCTCATTTACTCCTCCATTTTAGTAAAGAAAAATAAAAAAGTTTCTATAAGTTAAAAAGTAACCATAACGCCTTGTTCACACAATGGAAACCGCTTCCATTTGCCGCCCTTGTTAACCTATGGTGTGGTTTACATCAGGTGTTTCGGCGTCTGGTCTATTTTGTGCATGAGCAATTCTGGCAAGAAGTTACATCATACATGAGTAAATCCGGTTTATTTACAATATATAACCAATTTTTCACAATAAAACTCAGCGATTAACAAATGTAATCATGTTTTTGTATCCAAACAGACTGTAAAGAGGATAATAAACATACAATCACAACAAACACACGGACCAACGCACAACAAGAGAGAGACAGAGAGCGAAAACATGGGATAATATTTTTAGGCTGTTAATTTACCCATGATGGCAAAAACAAAAAAGCTCTAGTAGAAGTGCCTGTCAGTCGTAGCGGAAAAATGTGCTTCTGGTATGAATTGCAGGAGAGAGCGGGTGCTGCGCGCCACAAAGCAGCACCTCCGCGTCCAGTGTGAACCTAGCGTAAAGTAAAAAGTGAGAAAGTAGAAAAACTAAACTCAATTACAAACAGTTGAAGGAAAGTGTGTATCACAACTACAACATTTTGACACATTTTTGTGCGTCCTCTCCTGTACTACAAAAAATCAATAAGCACAACCAGTATTAAGGTGCACTGGATTATTAAACAAAATTTCAATTTTTTTAAAAAACTAAGGAAATTTAATTGTGTTTAAAAAATATGGCAGGGGTCACTTCATTAGCTTGGACTTTATTTTGGTTTGTTAGATTAATCTTTCTGGCAGCGATGCACCAACAACAGTAAAATTACTGCTGACATTACACTTTCTACTACTGCTTTTACTGCATTGACATGATCACATGGGACAGGGTGTCTTTTATTTTGAAAGGAACTTCTGTCAAAAATTTAAAAGAAAAGGATATTTTCTTTTAATGTTTGCGTTTTATTCACACAAAATAAACATTAGTTCATTTATGTTTATCATGACAGTAACAATAGAAAAAATGCAATCTTTGTCTTGTTTTTTTAAGGGGTGAAGGCGACTCTGTGGCTCCTTCTGGGTTATTGTCAGTAAGAAATCAACTGGAATGGCTCTTTCAGAGCTGAAGGTTGCAGACCCCGGGTCTACAAAAATATATAGTTGTGTGATGGTAGGATTCCTCTCGGTGTCGTCAGTTGAAGCGCTGTTGTTTCTCAGCTGTCGTCCTCCGCACAGAGAAAGTAGAGTTTAGTCTAAACCCCCTTAGATTTCTTTCCTGACAGAAGGGAATAAACTTCAAAACTCTCGGAATCCGATCCATGCTCGACCAGCTGGAGACAGATCTGGACAGTGGAGCAGTCATATGGGTACATTCTTCCACACGCTGAGTGCTAACACTCACATTCCTTGTCAGCTTCTGCACACGTTAACACCTTTGCGTGTCAGAGATGTCCTGCAGTCGGATCTGCTGGCAGGAATTCTAGGTCTGCTCGGGGGACGGGAGGGTGTTCAGACCCAACCTGTGGTTTTATTTGAGGGAAGATCTTTGTCTAAAGAAGAACTGCGTTAAACAAATATGATTCATCAGCTGCTGCTGTCAGTGCTTCACTCTGTTAGTTCATGATGACAGGATCACATATAAAAGAACAAGACAAGGAACAGGCGTGAACAAATCCTTTAGACTGTTGACTGGAGGTGAAATATGCGCACAGCTGCCTCTGTGTTCAAGCTAACAAACACTTGTGTTAGTGTTCAAATTGTGCAAACATTTGCATTTATGTTCAGGCTGTGTACACATCTGTGTTTGAGTTCAGGTTGTCCACACACCTGTTAATGTTCTGGCTGTATACACACCTGTGTTAGTCTTCAGGTTGTACACACACCTGTGTTAATGTTCAGTCTGTCGAATCACCTGTGTTGATGTTCTAACTGTCCACGCACCTCTTTTAGTGTTAAGGCTGTAAACACATCTGTGTTAATGATCAGAATGCAGACACACCTGTGTTAGTGTTTAAATTGTCCAAACATTTGCAATTGTGTTCAGGCTGTGTACACATCTGTGTTTGAGTTCAGGTTTTCTACATACCTGTGTTAATATTCAGGCTGTCCACACACCTGTGTTAGTCTTCAGGTTGTAAACACACCTGTGTTAATGTTCAGGACGTAGACACACCTGTGTTAATGTTCAGTCTGTCAAATCACCTGTGTTAATGTTCTAGCTGTCCACGCACCTGTTTTACTGTTAAGGCTGTAAACACACCTGTGTTAATGTTCAGGACGTAGACACACCTGTGTTAATGTTAAGGCTGTGAACACACCTGTGTTAATGTTCAGGATGTAGACACACCTGTGTTAATGTTCAGTCTGTCAAATCACAGGTGTTGATGTTCTAGCTGTCCACACACCTGTTTTACTGTTAAGGATGTAAACACACCTGTGACATTAAGTTCAGGATGTAGACACACCTGTGTTAATGTTAAGGTTTGTGCACACAAATTGGTTAAGTTTTAGGGTGTGTACACACCTGCTTTAGTGCTCTGATCAATGTTAGTGTTCAAGTTGAACGCACAGCTGCTTTAGTGTTAGTGGTGTCTAGACACACCTGTGTTAGTGTTTAAACTATGAGCACACCTGTGTGAGTGGGGCTTGTAAACACACGTTATTTTTACCTGTCTTAGTGTTCATGCTATGCGCACATTTGTGTTAGTGATGAGGTTGTGCGCACAGCTTTGTTTAGCTTCCTGCATTAAAGGGAGTACTTTGAGGCGTGCCTCTTTTTTGTAACATCACTTTTGGTTAGTTCCAGAAGTATTGCTTTTCTGAGAGTTTGTCTTTAGAAAAATAATTTCTGATGTTAACTAATTCTGAGTGAGGGTCTACATGAAAAATGTCCCACTCTTTGCTGCCATCTGCTGTCCACATCAGGTATTTCTAATGTTGAAACACGAACATTTAAACTTTTGTATCAGGAGTACCGACCAACACTACAAGTAATACTGATCCTATTTTTATTCTGATCTAAAACCAAGTTGTGCTGATCAAAATATTGTATAATGTAATATTAAAGTGCTAAAATACAAACTTTAGTAAATTGTTAAGTACTTTGTAAGGTAGGCCTTCCTAAAAATACATTTGCTTTGAAATCTGGAGACAAAAACTAACAAAATAAAAATAATAGAAAAGCCAAAAATAGTGAATCAAAAGAAAACAGAAATGGTGATCACTTAAACCTGATCTGACAGACTTTTTCTTATCATTTAAGAGGGTGACTGACTCCATGAATACCAGGATACTCTACTCCCCTCTAGATACTCTCTGCTGCCTCCTGGTGGTGTCATACCTTCATTTGTGATCACCTTCACTTTCTTGCTTTGTGGACACAAATAGTCAAAAATTATGTCCTTGAAATTATTATGCTTGTTGCATTTCAGACCTAAATCTTCAGCTTAATCAATTATAAATGTATGATGAAAGAGGGCTGAGAGAAGATCAGAACTGTACAAGTAAACTCTCGATCTTATCTAACCCCGTCTTGTTTGTTAATATTCTTATTTTAATATTTCCACGACATATTTTTACTGTAAGCAAACTGTGAGGATTGTGTTCTTTGGTTGGTTTGTCATGTTCTTTTTTAATTGTCCCTCAGTCACATCAGTTTCAAGCTCGTCAAGATCCACAGCTGCCTTCACTTCAGTTAATGACCTTCAGTCAATCACTGTCTGGTTTTCATCTCTTCTGCTCAATTACCCTTTTTTTGTCATGTTGTGGTTAATTTGTTAAATTTAAAGTTCCGTTCATCTGCCATTCCTGTGAAAAAACTTTACAACAGGGACGTGCACAGGATTTTATTTTTTTATAATTTTATATAAATATATATATATAATTTTAAGCACAGATCCAACAACTTTCATGCTTAAATCTTTATTATTTAATGTCATTATCACACTGCTGCTGTGATTTTGTGATTTAGTTTGGTGTTTTAGTCATACTCTGTCTCCTGTCAGTCACTTTTGGTTCATGTTGATCATCTACAGCTGTTTTCATTTCTGTTAATTGTCCTCAGTCTATAAAAGTTTCTGTGTTTTATTTATTTTTCCCCATTTTGATGTTGTCAGGTCATCTGCTTTCCCCATCTTTATTTCTCCATGTGGTTTTCTCCTATTTTAGTTCATTTATTAAATGTTTTAGGTTTCTACCAACACGCCCAGTTTCCTGCATTCTGGGTTTAAACACATTTTCCTAGTTTTGACAGTCGAATACAATATGACTCTTCTACATTCACATCCGCCAAAATTCTTTTGCATTTTTTTTCCTTTAAACAAATTATTTTGTTATGGTTTCAAAGATTTTATTGCTAAAGAATGTTAAACAGGATGGAAAGAAGGCAATTCAAATCTGAAAATACTAAATTAAACAGATGAATTTAGTTTCAGGCTGTAGTACGACGTTAGCTGAAGTTAGTTTCCGATTCTCGAGAGCATTCCACTGTATTTTTCACTCTCAGACCACCTTAGAACAGGTCCTGTTCAAAAACTACTGCACCTACACAGCTCAAACCTGGATTAAATTATGCTTTAGATAGTGAAGAATAAATTAAACACAGTTTTAGATTTCTGAAAGCTTTTACTGATTTATGAAAATGTGAAATGGAAAATTTTATGTACTTAAATTTAATTTATATTTTTGAAATCACAACAGTCAGCCCATTGCTTTTGGGTGAGACAAATTCTAGGTAGAGGACTAAAATGCACAAAATGGCATGCAACAGTTATTTTAAGTATTTATTTTTTAAAAACACAAAGGGCTGCAGTGCAGGAATGCCAGAAAACTATTTGGCCAGAATTCCTGTAAATGTAACCAAAATTAGGACACATGTTCTGACACTTCTGACTAGGCTCAGGTCCAAAGGATCAAGGATACAATGGAAGTAAAAGTTAAAACAGAACAAAAACAGATGCTTTAAAATTAATCAGTTATCAAAACGAGGAAAAACGTATCTAAAAACCAAAACCCAAACTGTAATGGCCTATAGCCATTTTTGTCTCTATACAATATTTTTACTTGTATATTCTTGATTTTAATCCATGAACTTTTATCTCCTTTTCAAACTAAATTTCTTGTCTGGAACATGAATGAATGAATGACCTATTTGTGACCATAACTATGTGTCCAACCTGACAGCTGGTTGCAAGTGTCTTCTGTGCTGAAATTGCAATGTCTCCTCATCCTTCCTTGTTGGATTCCTGTAGTCCATTGTAAAGGTGCCAGCTTTTGGCTTTGTCCAGTTTGTGAAATGCAGCAAAGTGATTGTGTGCCTCCAGGTGATATGTTGGGGCCACCGGCTCGTACCTGTGTAACAAAATAATAGTACAATCCAGTATAATTAAAAATGCTTAAAAAGAATTCCAAGAAATGGCTATTTAAATTCTAAAAAATCAATACTACAAAATATACATGATCTTCTTTTCCCTTCAGGGTCTCCACAGCGAATCCTTTTCCTCCATCTAAGTCTGTCTTCATCATCCTCTACTCTCACACCAGCCACCTTCATGTCTTCATTCTCTGCATCCAGAAACCTCCTCTTTGGTCTTCCTCTAGACCTCTAAACTCAGCATTCTTCTACCAATATCTTCACTCGGGCTGTAACGAGGATTCGGGCGCTCGGGTATTCGCGATCTGCTCCCAAAATTTCGAGTACGAATATTCGCGACATCCAAGATCGCTGATTTGCAATCTTTATAAATATAGTAAATTGTACATATTGTACGTAAAATATGATTAAAACATGATCTGGGCACGATGTATTTTTGCTCTGAAATGCAGATTAATGTTGTTTTTTAAGCTTACGAACTAAAACGTAGGCGAAAAAGCAGCGGTGCCGCCACCAGAAGTAAATATCTTCCTGACGATGAACTTCCGGTTTTCAAAATAAAACTAGCGAGAGCTTTTTTCCGTTCAGAAACAGACTGAAGTTCCGTTCTCTGAAAAAAAATAATTAGCTTTAACATCGGAGCTTTAGCTCCAATGTTTACATTCTTTTGGTAATAACTCTTCGACAGTTGACGCAATTAACAAAACTCAATTTTATTCTGAAGAAACGCAGCTTCGCACTGCTGAAAGGCGGATGTAATCAACGTGAATCAGCTGATTCTACTGCGGAAAAAAATACTTTTTCATACGGGATGCTAAAAGATGCTAAAAAAAAATTTAAAATAAAGCTGAGAAATATAAGTTTAGGTCTTACTTTCCACCAAGAATTTCAATCATTTGTGGCAAGGCAGTTGAATGCTGGTTCTTAGTCAAAGTATTTTAGTGAAGTATTGACCTCAGTAGAAGACATAGTAACCCATGCACAAAGGTATGTTGTGGTGTTCTCTTTCATTCAGTGCACGGCTCTACACTTCTGAAAACATAAAGGGAGAAAGTCAAACATTTGTTCAAACATTTGGACTTTTCTATGTTGGATTATCTAATGTTACTTCATAAAAACCTTCTGCGTTAACATGTTGTTGGCCCACTTGTCAACATCAGCCTGTAACTTGGTGAAGTCTTCACATCTTCCAACATAAATTATAAATAAATAATTAAATTACATATATGATTTCAAGCTACACAAAATATTTTTTTGTTACAATAAAAGTAAATAATTTGCTAAATAACTACATGTACAATTTAGATCAATATAATGTACTTGCACAATATCAATGGAGTTGCATCTTCTTTCAGCAGTTGGACAGGCTGGATTGAAACTTGCTTGTAAAACTTCTGTACTTTGCAGAAATTCTAGCCTGCATGTGATCAAGTCCTCCTCTGACCCATCCCAGGTTGATCCTTTGAATAGTCCAATCTTGTTCAGCCAAACTGCTTTTCCCTGTGCCCGCTGCTCCTTCTCAAAAAGATTATGTACATAAAGTAATGTTGATATCCATTTGTCACACCAAGCTAGTTTTTGTAGCTCATTTTTTAAACCTTGGCTTGTTTTTGATTTCCAGATGCATTGTATAAAGCAGGTTGTCAACTGAACAAGTCGGAGTACAAAAAACGTGATAAAATCATCCTATTTCACATTTTCACAAATCCAAAACTGTGTTTAATTTATTCTTTACTATCTAAAGCATAATTTAATCCAGGTTTGAGCTGTATAGGTGCAGTAGTTTTTAAACAGGACCTGTTCTAAGGTGGTCAGAGAGTGAAAATTACAGTTGAATGCTCTCGCGAATCGGAAGCAAACTTCAGTGTCGTGGCTGTAGCGAGGAAGCTATGAACTTGCAATAAAATTGGCTTTTATTTTGAAAGTCTTCCCGGTGTTATATATTGTACTTTGTATCCAACTTCCTTTCTCTGCATGACGCTGACTTGATGTGCTGCATTCAGTCGTGTGGTTAAAGTAGACACGGACTCTTTGACGAATCTACAGCGTTCTAAACTCGTTGAAACAGCAGATGGTGACTAGTTAGAGCAGAACTCACAGGTTGAAGTTGTTTCCATGTCACCTCCATGGTCACGTCTCGTCTGTTCTACGAGGGGCAGCAAAAGTTTCTCTCTTTTTCTTTGATACGATAGAGCACCGGGGGGTTTTGTAGCAATCCTTTTTTATTTATTAATTTTTTTTTTTTTTTATATATCACTATATATGTCACTAACAAGAGTTTATTAATATAAATACAACTAAAAACTATAAAAAAAAATAAAATTAAATTAAAAAAAATGCACAAGCACTTTTTATACGAGCATTTTTAATAATATTTATTAAGCAGATATTATAAGATGGATTTCTACTGTCTGACTCAATTGTTCATGCCTTTCTTATTCTCGTTTGTCATTTTTGGATTGCTGTTTGAGCTTGCATGAGCAATAAACAAAAAACAACAACAAAACAGCAACAACGAGGCAAAACGGAATGTTTCCACGTGCCTGCTTCACAATGGGGAAGAAAAAAACCAGCTGACATCTCCACACTTCACTCGATTTAAAAGTCCTATACTGTTTGGTGTTTGTTACTGTATTTAGGAAACTAAACAAAATAATTTCTCCATAATGTCATAGTACCTACGATATTTTACTATAGGACTTTGTTAACTAATAACTCAATTTGAAACATTTACAGTTAAAAACTTAAACAATCCAGGTGTGAAACCAAACATTTGTCCTTGTAACATAAATATTGCCTTATTTCTGGCTGACATTGTCAGGGATCCTCCATCTAGTTCCACGTCCAACCACCAGAGGGAGCCCTCACCTGAGTTTTAGTCAGCCATCTCCTCACTGTTCTACCTCCTGCCATCCACCACCAGCTTGTCCTTCTCCATCAAGCTCATTACCCCCAGTGTATTTAGTCACTTCCATGACCCAGCTCCTTGCGAAGTATTGTATTTCCTTGTGTTAACATACCTGAGCAGTTTACTCCCGTTTGCCTTCTTGTGTTTGACCTCTGCTTGTCTCCTGACTCCCTGCCTTGCTCCTTGTCTGACCTTTTTGCCTGGATTTTTGACCTCGCCTTGTTTTTGCCCTTATTGGATCTTCTTCTATTAAAATCTGTTTGCATATGGATCTCAACGCCTCACCCTCTTTGTTACACACATATTGACTTTAGAAATAATTTATTCCTTAATCCATGATAGTAACTTCTGCATTTATCTTCAAGAGTATGTTTACTACACCCTTTCTTTTTCAGACGCATTTACTGTAGAGAAATTGAATGATCAATTTTTCAAAAACAAAAATATTTGACTTTTTAATTTAAGCTGAACACCTTTTTTCTGACAGAGAGACCAATATGTTTGACAAACTGTAGCCAGAAAAGTAAAACAATAATCCATAATATTAACTACTGTACTTCCCCTCAGAACTTTGTTAGCTACACCCTGTCATTTTCAGACACTTTTACTGTAGAAAAAAACTGAATTTTCCTAGTGTGAAAAACCAAATATTTGACTTTTTAACAGACTGATCACCTTTTTCTGACAGATACAACTGTTGTGGTATAGAGCAGAGGTTCTTAACCTTTTTGAGATTGGGGCCCAATTTTCCTGGTACAAAGTGATTCGAGGCCCATTCAAATATAAACGTGTTAATGTAAATTGATCCACATCTTGTTTTATTTGTATTTGATAATTAAATCAAGTCATTTTATGGTTTATCAATGTAAAATCTTGTGGGGAAAAATGATACGTGATCATCTCAGACATTTATATTCATACTGAACAAGTACCACAGTTGTCAACCTCAACACAAATTAGAATTCCAAAAATATTTATACGGCATTTTGATAAATAAAACTGTGTTGTAATTAAACAAGAACATTTCAAATAAGTTTCAAATGAAACAAACTGTAAAAGACATTCAAATAAAATGCTAATTGAAAGATTACCTTATAACCTCCTGATGAACTTGACAAATTAGAAGTTTTAATTTCTTACTTGATATTTCTCTCCAAATCTGTGACACATTAACAACAACAGTCACAACAGTCTGTTTAAAAAAAAAAAAAAAAAAAACTAAACATGAACTGAGGCAAAGAGCCCCGGTATAAAGAAAATATGATGAGGGGCTGATAGCCGCATACTATTGGCGTATGCCACAACACGTTACTGACGCCGGGTTCACACTGGACGCAGGCCACCTCTATTCAGCGCCCATGTTAACCTATGGCGGCGTTCACCCCTGGCGCGGAGCGGTGCGGTCCTCCGCGGAGGGCTTGCACCGTGCACCGGATCGTTTCGCCGTCTGCTCCATTTTGAGCACGAGCCGCGAGCGTTCCGCATCAATTCTGGCAGGAAGTTAAATAAAGATACATGAGAAAATACGGTTTATTTTTAAAAGAGAGTGTATTCGCAGGTAATTTTGGAAATGTGGGTCCAGTGCTAAACTTTGTTCTTAGTCGCTCAGACCCAGAGGAAAGGGGTTAAGGTTAGGATTGTGGTTCCGGCTCCTGAGGTCGGCTGTCTCTGCAGCTCACGGCTCCACCAGAGGATGGGTCAAATGTGGAGAACACATTTAATACATTTAGGAGCGGGACAGTTAATGGGAATTAAGTTGAATTTTAAATACGTGCGTCCAACAAAAACATCCACCCTTGGACACACTTAGAATATGTGCAGACAATGCAGCAATGAGATCTTGGCTGCATGTATTACATGTGTTCAATATGAATTTCTATCATTTTCTAAGCTGCTCGCGTGTAAATACGTGTGAAAAACATCAGTCTTTTTAAAATATAACCCTTTTTTTTTTTTAACAATAAAACGCCGCGATTGACATAGATGATCATGTTTTTGTATCTAAACAGACTGTACACATGAAAATAAACATACAACCACAACACGCACGTACCTGCGCCAGCACAGACACAGACAGATCAACGTAGTGAGCAGACTCCGCTGCGGGGCGTCGGGGCTGGGTTTAGGGAGTAAACTACAATAGAGAGACAGAGAGCAGAGACATGGGTAATAGTTTCAGTTTATGAATTTACTCACGCACACACATGCGAGCGAGCGCATGCGCACAGAGACAAACAAAACAGACGCGCGCGCGCACACAGATCAATGTAGTGAGCCGGCTCTGTAGCGGGTGGGCGCGGCTGGATTTTGGGTGTAAAACAGCAGCAGAGAGGAGTTCCTCTTAGCAAAAACACGAGGTAATATCTTTAGGTTATTAACTTATCACGCATGATGGCAAAAACAACAAAAGCTCCCGCTGAAGCTCCTGTGGACCGCCGCGGAAAAATGCGCGTCTGGTCTGTAAACCGCGGAGCGGAAGCCGCGCGCACTCGGTGGTCCAGTGTGAACCCGGCGTGACGCTTACTGCCACCAAGTGGTAGGAGGCTGCATTCAGGTCCCGCAGCCCTCAGGTTCAGAACTGATTTTTTTTTTTCGCGGCCCACTAGAGTGCGCTCGCAGACCGAGATTGGGCTGCGGCCCCATGGTTGGGGAACACTGGTATAGAGTGAGGCCCCCTGCACTCTGCATGCTCCAATGCCCCCCTCCTCTCTGGTTTTGGGGCCACTGTGGCGGTCCTGCTGGCCCTGGTCTGGGTGGCTGACGGGATTTCCTAGTGAGCGGACATCCTATATGTGCTATACTGCGCTGGTGTCACAAAAAATGCACAACTGGTCTCTGCATTGAATGCTTACATGACATAGCATGAAAAATAAGATATTGTAGTGATCCTGCCCACAGCAAGAGTGCATTGTGGGAGTTAGGCTTTGTTCTGTTGATGTTGAACCACGAGTGAGGTGGTTGCTTCCATGTAAGACCTTTGCAAAGTCATATGTGTGCTATTGAATGTTAAATTGACCTATTAGACTCTACCATTATAGTGTCAATACTGCTTCTCTGATTAAAAGCCTCTCAGTATCACACCTATAGGCTGGTAGAATTTAAGGACCAAGTCTTCATGCTCTTTCTCAATCTATTGACCAGTAATGCTAAATTCAAATTTTGGATTTGTGGAAAAGCCTCCATCACTGCCTTTGCCATCTGAAAAAAAAAAGCAAAACTATGTTAAGAAAATTATTCATCTCATGTTGAATATGGATTGAAACAGACAGAAATTGTGTTCAACATGCATCTGCCAGCGATCTGGGAGACACCCCAGGATGCAATGACTCGGGACTGAGGGAATTAAATGAAAGATTTATTATGATGATCCGGCAGTTCGTCTCTCTCTCTCTCTCTCCAGCTCGGAGGAATGGCACTAGTGAGAACTGCTAGGTGGGAAGCAGAGTTAGTGATGTCCTGGTTCAGAAGAAGAATCAGCCGTGCGGTAAACGACTCGCGCTTGGCGACTCCGGAGGAGCTTGGAGATAAAACCGGAGAGTAAGTGGCACAAGGCTCTTAGCTGGTTATGTGATAGAAGGTTGAGATGAGACGATGCAGGCAGTTTGACTTGAGGGGGACAAGCAGGTTGATGTGCGTGAGTGAGACTAGCTGGCGAGGGAGAGACCAACACTGCGAGTTGACCTGAGCGAGGTAGGCTTGGCGAGGATGACTGAGTGTAGACGACTTCCTGGCGAGGAGGAATGGGAAGGGGAAGGCTTAAATACTGTGGAGAACAGATGGCAAGAATAAGGCTGAATGTCACACAGACCAGCCTCCACAGCATCAATACTTTTTGGATGTTTGAAGTTTCTTAAAAAGATTTATGTATCCCAATAAATGAAGTACATTACCAATTACTCCACAGCTGGTTCCATCTCTTTCAAATGAGTGTTTCACAATCCCTCCCTTCCACTCCACATCAACCCAGTCTGTCTTAAATTATGGAATCTTCAAATAAGGAACAGAGGCCATTTCATGTGAACTACCTGTTTTTTTCAGTAGAAATGTATTTACATAAGGTTATGTACAGGATCTATGTGGAGATGATTCAGAATTTGCTGAGTCTAGACAGCTAAAGTCTACAGGTACAGGGTGGTAGTGGTATTGGGGGTGATGTTTGTCTTCATACAAAATATGAAATGCCTGTTTATCAGAACCAAAAATGACCTGTAAAGGAACTGTGTGTTGTGAAAGTTCTGGTCCTGTATACCCTTCCTTATCAGGCAATTTGTTGTCTGAAGACTTAGACAACAGAGTTTTTCTCTTCTGTAAAGCAAACATTTTCATGCGTTAGTGATAAACAAACACATGTTGAATCGATCACTTTAATTCCACTAAGAAAACACAATTATATCCAAACAAAATGTGGCGACACGGGTAAAGGGTGTTGCAACAACGCCACCTGGGGCTGTTTGGCCCCAGGAAAACAAGAGTCAATAAGTGATTAGACTACTAGGTTGTTTGAACAGTTTTTGCAACTAAGAAATAAACAAAACAAAAATAAAGCTAAAGATAACACGTTAAACAAAGGTTATTTAGCTGTTGTGTTTTTGGCCCGGCCCACTTGAGATCAGACGGGTTGAATGCGGCCCCTGAACCAAAATGAGTTTGACACCCCTGTTTTAAGCCTTTCCGTGGTGCTATCAATGTCTTCAGATGTTATTGATATTGTTCTTGGTTTCAAATTAAGAGAAAAATGTATAACTTTAAGCATATTTTTACAAATTACTATCATTAACATGTTACTAATACTGAAATATATTTGAAGTGACGCAATTAGTTTCAAGGATAAGGAAACTTACCTTTCCAAATGTTGCGAAAACATATATTCTAAATGGAATATTGAATAAACAAATTGAAATGGTAGTAATTTATTATAAATTATTTATTATTTGCATTCAACATATAATTTCGTTATTCCTCAACCACTGTTAAAAATATTGATAAATAATTCCACAACTGTAATTAAAACCTTTAACCTTTTAGGTAAAAATTATGTAAAAATAAGTAATTCTCAGGTGGGCAGGGAAAACAGGGCTGGGGGAGAATTGGTCTAAAGCTGGAACCTGGGTGTTAAAATAAAATAAAAAATTCTTGTCTGTTAAACTAAACCGCTGGACTAATTTAACATCCAAGTGACAGAAATGTCACAAAAAGGATCTGGTCATTAAACGATAAAATATTTTTCGACATGAAAGATTGTTCAGGCTCATAATAAATAAATAAAATATGTACGTAAATACTTGTATGTTTATACATGTTGGTTTATATTTTATAAGTTGAAAGCAAATCCATCACCTGCTTTGCGTGTCTAATTATCTGGAACTCTAAAAACAAATCATCTGCTTGTTTTTATAACCCTTGGAAGGGCCGTACCAAAACCAGCATCACAATGCAAATTTAAAACTCACTTTCTCTTTGAGTTGACTGAACGCGTCTGTCTGATACTCACATCTCTGCTTTTGTTACAGTACATAAATACTGAAACTCTTTAATACAAACGTCACAGGATGAAGTTTAAATTACTAAATTATCAACATTTGCAAAAACACAGCAGATTGTTTGGAAATTAAAGAAGAAACATCTGACATGTGAAGCCCTAGGCCCAATCCAAATTCTTTCTCCCTTCCCTTCAGTTAGCCCTCCGTTAAAAAAAATAGTGTCTAATAATTTGGACGTGACTTCCATTTGACGTCATTAGCGGAGCTTCCAGCACTTGAATATGTATAACGACAGTGGTTTTAAAACTTTAAAAAGGTCATGCTACAATAAAAAGTCATTATTCATTCATCTTCTTGGCCGCTTTATCCCTTTCGGGTCGCGGGGCGCCTGAGCCTATAGGCTACAGATGGGCGAAGGCGGGGTTCACCTCGGACAGGTCGCCAGTGTGTCACAGGTCATTTCTTACATTTAAATGTAAACGATTGCACTTCAGAGCGCACCCACGTGAAGAAAAGCGCTTCTCAGCATGATGTGATGCGATGGTGGACCTTCGCACCCCACATTTGACGGGTGAATTTAAAACAATAATAACACGACTTGCACTTAAACTGACATTTCAAGTTAAGGGGAACAAAAAAAAAAAAAAAGAAACTGTGTTCAAACACACATTTTAAAGCTTACACTTTATTAAATGAGCATTTCAGGAACTAACAACACAGTAAATATGGACGAGCCCTTCTGTGACAACTGGACTGATACGGATGTGATATTGGCAAAAGTTCTGCAACAAAAATCAGTTAAAACCCAGGATGACGGGAAAACATTCTCCCATATGTGTTATAACTTCACTCTCAGATTGCAGAAAACATTTTGCAATGAATGGATGGATGGATGGAAACATTTCAAATTCAAAGCACTTCATGCAAAGCATTTGCTTCTGCCTATCCCCTTTTCAAACATGTTTGTTGATTTTGGTTTTTTTTTTTTTTGCTGTGATTTATGCTCTGTATATTTTTTATCTTTTTTTTTTTGCATGTTTGAAATAAACTATTCTAAACCTAAACAAATCACTTAGAAACAGTTTCTCTGTGTCCGTTTCACGCTTTGGAATAGAAACATTTTAAAACTGCAAATTTAAACTCTAATTTTCATATTCATGATGTTGCAAAGTTGTTTCTAATGGTCAAACAAGCCTCCACTGTGTCCATCACACAGACTGTTTCTTTCTACAGTCAGCAGAGAAACATCATGGAGGACAGAATCCTGCTGCTCGTCTTGGTTTTCTCAGGTCAGTGTTTATTTTATTAACCCTTGTGCTAATAAAATATTTGAAAATGTTTATATTTAAAGCGGGTCATCTGGACCCCAATATTGTTCAATTATTATTATGTAATATTTATATACTACACCCTATAAATTATAGGGTATAATAGTATATTATCGACCTGAAATACAACAATTTAAAAACTTTAAAGACTGATTTGAAATGTTTTAACGCTATCGAGACAGATTTATTCCAGTGGGGTCATATTCTCTGAACTATTCAACAGTAACAAATTTAACCATGAACTTTTGCAAGAGCCTTAACACTGAGATTTATGAGAAATGGCATGCATTTAGAATTGAGAAGAGGGAAGATGTTTTATTAGAAACAAACTTAAAAAAAATTAACATTAAAAAAAACCTTCTCAATAAGGGAAGCTATCTTTAATTGTTGTAAAATACAGAGAAAAGACTCCCTGATCACTTCCTGCAACTCCTTTCGGGGGGGACAGCGTGTCCTGGGTCTTCTGGAACAGCTTTTGAAAAATGGGTATTTTCTTATTTTTATAATTAAACAAAAACTTTCATTTCGAAACACTAATATCAGTACTTTAAGCATAAAAAAACGGGAACAAGATAATAAACTGGTATTTTAAAGATACAAAATGTAGAGGCAAAACCAAATTTGATAATGATTTAATTGTAGAATTAAAAAAATACTTGTCAGCATCCCTAAAAATGTTAAACTGATTTGAAAGTTTTTTTTCCTCCTAGAGCTGAAGGATGTTAAAAATGTGTAATCACTATTATGATTAGTCACTGCAGTGCAGAATGAGAACCATATTCATGTGTTTAAATATATTTGACTGCAAACTTTTAAAGTGAAAGTAGTTTGCTTGAAAAAAGGAAAGATTAGGGTTTTTGTTTCCGCATTCAAACTACAATCAGACCAGTCGTTGTCTGTGTAACAACGTGCTACCATCTAATCATTTGTTTATTCATTACCTGAAACCAACAGTGTCAGAGAACATAAGCAGTCCATTATTCAGTAACCTGTTACTGAGGTTAAACTGTTTCATAGAAAATAATTTAATAAATTACAAGTTATTTATAGAAAACTTTAGTTTGTTGTATTTTCAATTTAATTTTATTTATATAGCCCAAAATCACAAAGAAATTTGCCTCATTGGGCTTCATGCAGGTAATTTTACAGATGCAGAAATTAGTCATGAAATATGAAAGAAACATCTAAAGACTAAACAGACTAAATGAAGAGGTTATCCTGTCCTTAGACCCTCCCTCTCGGTAAGGAAAAACTCCTAAAAATCCTGAGTCAGGAAAAACGAAGAAACCTTAGGGATTCCCACATGAGGGAGAGATCCTATCCTGGGACGAACAGGCGATACCAGAACCATTAAAGACAATTGGCTTCTACAACTTTGTATTTGAATAGAGTTCATTCAGATAGAGCTGAGGGACGAGTGGTGATGAAGTCCTCAGTCAGACGAAGCAGAAGTGCAGTCCAGGAGCGTGGGGGATCCACCTGGGATCTGAAATCAAGAAGAACAACATGTGAGAATCTGACTGTGGATCCCCTGAGCTTCACGTGTCTAACCTCTGAGGAGCCGATGACCAGGGTTTTCAGTCCAGTCGGTGCGTCACTGAGGGGAGAAAACATGTTACACACGGGGAGCTCCGGGCTCTCTACGGGCCGCCGTTTAGCTCTGTACTTCTTCCTCACCGGCACAAACTCATACTGGGGGTTCCCCGATTTCGGAGAGGGCAGTGGGATGCTAGCTGAGTTAGCTTTACTCTAGCGCTCCGAATAACAACCTGGCTAGCTGGGTTAGCTTCCATTGAGCTAAGACTCAGGTAGTTGACCACTCTACTTCTGAATATTCCACAAGTTATTCATGTTCACTTGAAAATTTTGAAGGATGTTCTATTGTTGGTCACTGAAACTTTTTTTTTTTTCTCACAGAGACGTTCATCCTCTCCTCCTGCTTCCACACCCGTCAATACCACTTTGTTAATCAATCTTTGAGCTGGACTGAAGCTCAGACCTACTGCAGACAGAAGTACACAGATCTGGCCACCATTGAAACCTCTGAAGAAATGGATCAACTCATGAACTCGGTTTCATCTGCTGGTTACAGTTCTGACTTTTGGATCGGTCTGTACAATGAAATCATCTGGAGATGGTCTGATGGATTCACTGGAGACTACACAGGATATACCTACTGGAGTCCTGAAGATCCGTTCCATTCCCGTGGCGATCAGATCTGTATGACAGCACACTGGTACTTTGTGTATTTATACTCCACAGACGTAAACGGCACAAAGCACTATAAGGGTAACAAAAACCTTACCACATGGAGAGACTCAAACTGCAAAACAAATATGACCTTTTTTTGCTACAGTGGTAAGAATCACAGGAAAATGTGTTTTTATTGGTTAATATTTAAACACATTTACACCCCCATTCTCTGTATTCCACAGGAACACAGCAGAATCCGGAATTTGTTTTCGTGAATGAAAGAATGGACTGGTTCAGCGCTCAGAGATACTGCAGACACAACTTCACAGACCTGGCCACTTTTAGGAACGATGCCGACTGGAAGAAGATTCCAAGTATGGCGCCTCTTGACCAGAAGTCGTGGATCGGTCTTTACAGAGATTCAAACATTTCCTGGTCTGATGGGAGCAGCTTCTTCTTCTACAAAACCCCCTTTTATTTAAGTCTGCAGCCGAACCAAGTCACTGCGAGATGTGGTGCCCAACATGTGAAAAACACACATGACTGGTACTTCCACTCATGTGACTGGAGATTTCCATTTGTCTGCTACGAAGGTGATTCCAGCATTTTGATAGTAGCGGATAAAATATAGTTGAACACTTTTTGGAGTGAATTAATCTGCATTTTAAATCATTTTCTGCTTTCCTTCAGAACTGCTAAAGAACCATGTAGTGAAGCTGAGACTCGAGACAGACAACTCTGCGATTCTGGACATCTCTAGTGTGAAAGGAGAGCTTCTGAAACAGGTACTTTGTGGAAAGTCAATATTTTCAGAGATCTGTGTTTTCTAAAAAGAACATGGAAAAGAAAAAGATTTCAAAGTCTCTTTGAAGAACTTATATTGTCTCTCAGCTTCAGGAGAAACTGGAGGAAAACGGAGTCTATGGAGTGAAGCTGAAGTGGAGACAGAAGACTGATGGAGAAGTTCCACAAGGAGGACAAAATGAAGACAAACTAGTTGATAAAAAAAGGGGATGAATGTGAATTAACTGAATTGTTTTACTGGTTCGTGATGCATTATAACATTTAAGTTAATTCTGACATTTGACAAATGTAGTTCTGACTAATTCATTTGTGTGATTACAAAAGTTTGAGATAATATATACATAACACCACCTTTATTTACCATTTAGACCGGGGGTATCAAACTCATTTTGGATCGGGGCCACATTCAACCCGGCTGATCTCAAGTGGGCTGGACCAGTAACATAAGCTTGTTCTTTTGTTTTGTTTTTTTCTCTCAGTTGGAAAAAATGCCTCAAACAACCTAGAAGTCTAATCACTTATTACAATGCGTATTATGTTTATTTCTTGATCTCTTGGTATGCAGATCTTGCTTTTAGCAAGGATGGGCTGAAGGTGTGTCAGGGAGACATCAATAATACTGCTCACCTGTGGACTAAAAACAGACACCTGGAGGAAAAAGCCAGAGAAAAGCAATGACAGACACAAACTGAAGAGGGCGACAGAGAGACATGAATCTACCTATTCATGACAGTGTCTATGGATTCATCTGATTGTTTGCATATCAGCAACAAACCGTTTCAGATTTAATCAAAGGAACCACTGTATCTAAAATAAAGAGATATTTGTTGTTTGATAGGCATTTTGTTCTTCATTTATAACTTGTGTCTGTTTGTGTCTGACTTTGGATTTGTTTGTGCATAATTCTTAATTTGTAACACAAACAACACTGTGTGTCCTTGTAGTTATGTATTCACTTGTAAACTAAAATATCAAAATCATTTAAATACAAAATAAATGTAAATCATCTCATCCAAAGCTCAAATGAATTCATTTTGTTTCCATGGTGAATCACAATGTCTTAGCTCTATTGCTGAGGGCTTTTTATGGTTGAGAAGCTTGAACCTGATTCTGAGTCAGACTCAGAGTTGATTGAATTAGCTCTTTTCAGCTGTTCTGAAACTGATAAGTCTGAGTTCACTTTGAACTCTGAATCTGTTAAACCTGCTTCTTGAAACGGGCCCCAGAAATTCAAGGGTACATAAATGTACATGACCAGAACAATAAATTGGTACACCTACACTGGAAAAAGAAAACAAAGGTTACGTATGTAACCACGGCTCTATGAATCCCGGATGACCGCCAGAGGCGGTGCTTCAAGCACTGAATGATCCTTCATGCGCATACGTAGTTCGAGAATTTAATGACCGCAAAGTCACCTGTGACCCCACGTGAGGCTATAAAGTCACGTGGCACCAGGAACGCAGTCTCAACGCACCTCGCGAGAACGCAAGGGACCGGGGGACCGGAAGCTTTGCCGATCATCCGGGATTCATAGAACCGTGGTTACATACGTAACCTTCGTTCTATTTCATCCCTCCTGACCGCCAGAGGCGGTGCTTCAAGCACTGAATGGCCAATGCCAACAAAGTCCCGAGGGGCCAGGATACGGAACCCACCTCACCCCACAGCGGTGCGCCAGCCAGTCGCAAGACGCCATCCATCGGGTTGGGGTCAGAACCATTGACCCTGTAGAACCGCGTGAAGGTGTCCAGGGACGTCCAGGAGGCAGCCTCGCAGATGGACTCCAACGGCACTCCATGGGCAGCAGCCCAGGAAGTGGAGACAGCCCTGGTAGAGTGACATGACACGCCGGTTGGTACAGGGCGGCCATGCATGGTATATGGCTGTCGAATGGTGTCCACAACCCAGTGGGCCAAACGCTGCTTTGACAGCGCCCGACCCTTGTGAGGGCCAGAGAAGCAAACGAACAGGCGATCCGTCAATCGGAATCCCGCCGTCACCTCCACGTACCGCTGGAGGGCACGAACCGGACACAAGCACCCCTCTGGACCACCGATGTCGAAGCGGGCAAGGTGCAGTGGCCGGTGGCAGAAGGGGGATGCAGCCACCTTAGGTATGAAGGACGCGTCAGGCCAAAGAGAGACCCCGAGCCATCCGGGGACCATCGTACACAACTGGGGCTGACGACAACGCCTGAAGTTCGCCAACACGTAAGAAGGCCGTTTTAAAAGAGAGCCACTTGAGGTCGGCCGATGGAAGAGGCTCAAACGGCGGTAAGCGGAGTGCAGCCAGGACAAGGACAGGTCCCATAGAGGAGCCACCAGGCGACGGGGGGGATGTAGCCGGCGAGCACCGCGAAGGAACTGGGAGACCAGGCGGCAACGGCCAACGGTGACGCCATCCACTCCGACATGCCGACAGGAAATGGCGGCAACATACACCCGCAGGGTGGAGGGTGAGCGTACCTGGTCGAGTAAGTCCTGGAGGAAGCGCAAAATGGAGGAGGCCTCACAGGATTCTGCCACAAGATTCCTCTGGCGACACCATCTATCGAAGAGACGCCAGCGGTCCGCGTAAAGGCGCCGAGTGGAAGGGGCCCGGGTATTCAGCACGGTGTCCCACACATCAGCGTCCAAGGCAGCAGGAGCTACCTCGGCCCCTGCAGCAGCCATGGGGTTCGGGGTGGAGAATCTGACCCCCCAGCTGAGACAACAGCTCCCGCCTGTCGGGGAGGCGAACAGGCGAGGAGCAACAGAGCCTGCGCAGCAACGGAAACCAAATCCGCGCCGGCCAGAAGGGAGCCACCAATAGGAGCCGGTGACCCATCCGGAGAACCCGCAGGAGGGTGGGATAAATCAGGGGGAGTGGAGGCAAGGCATACAGCAGGACGTCCGGCCAGTCGTGGGCTAACGCGTCCTGACCCAGAGGCCCCGAGTTATCCACAAGGGAGAACCACAGGGGGCATTGTGTGGTCTCCGCCGATGCAAACAAGTCCACCTCTGCCCTGCCGAGATTGGACCAGAGGAGCTCCACCACCTCTGGTAGGAGATGCCACTCGCCCGGCGGAAGCCTGTGCCGGGACAGGAAATCGGCCACCCTGTTCGCAGAGCCCGGAATATAGGCAGCCCTGAGGCTGGCAAAGTGAGGGGCAGCCCACGTGAGCAGGCGAGTAGCCACCCGCAAGAGACGGATCGACCGCGTCCCTCCTAGGTGGTTGATGTGAGACACTACCGAGATGTTGTCGGAGCGAACCAGAACATGGCGGCCGCACAGCACCGGCAGAAAATGCTGCAGTCCCAAATGGACGGCCGTCAGTTCCAGCACGTTGATGTGTCCCACGCGCTGCGACGGGGACCAGTGACCTTGTACCATCTGGTCGCACCATGTCGCGCCCCACCAATGGTCGAGGCATCCGTGTATACGACCTCCCGCCGGGACGGCAACCAGCCCAGAGGCACCCCCCCCGAATGATCCAAGATCTGTCCGCCCACGGGGACAGAGATCGCAGGACATGGGGTGGAACAACCTGCACGCGTCGCCGGTGCGCCTGCCGTGCAGGATCCAGACACAACCCACCCAGCCACATCTGGTAAGGCCGAAGTGTGAGCAGCCCTAAAGGAACCACTGTGGACGCTGCTGTTAACATCCCCAGTATTCAAAGGTGCTGGAGAAGGGACAAGCGCCGGCGGACACGCAGCCTCCCGAACAAGTTGAGGATATCGTCCACTCGCCGAGGGGAGTGGCACGCAGTCATGGCCACAGAGTCCAGAGACACCCCGAGGAAAACCGTGGTCTGGGCTAAAAGCAGGTTGCTCTTCGCGAGGTTGACGCGAAAGCCCAATAGCCCTACATGGTCCAGTACATGTCGAGCGTCTCAAATCACAGTCTCGCCAGTCGTCCAGGTATGGGAGAATCCTCAACCCCTGAGCCTGCAGGGGGGACAGGGCGGCCGCGACTACGCGGGAAAATACCCGAGGTGACAGGGACAGACCAAAGGGAAGAACCCTGAAATGGTAATGGTGCCCTTCGAATACAAAGCACAGGAACCACCAGTGGGCACGTGTAATTGGAACATGAAAGTAGGCCTCGCTGAGGTCGATGGAAACAAACCAATCGCCCGGGGCGATCGCCTGGAGCATCTCCGTGAGTCGCAGCATCCGAAACGGGATGCGCTTCAGAAAAATGTTCAGGGCACGGAGGTCGAGAACCGGACGCAGATCACCGATCTTCTTTGGCACAAGAAAGTAGCGTGAATAAAACCCTCCCAGATCCAGCCGGGGGTCCACAGGAACAGTAGCGCCCTTGGCCAGAAGAGAGGAAACCTCCTGGCGTAGAGCATCGACCTCTGCCGGAACAGACACAAGTGTCTCCTGGATGAGGCCCGAGGTGGGTGGACAGCGGCGAAATTGAAGACGGTAACCCCGGAGAAGTGTAGATAGCACCCAGGTGTCCCTGCAGTGCACAGCCCAGAAGTGGAGCTGCTCCGGGGTAAAGACACCCACCGTCCGACCACCCATGTCACCTCCGCTCCCCGCGCCCTCTGGAGGGCCGGGAGGGGCGACGCCGAAACGACACAGGAGTGGAAGGACGGTCCCGAGGTCGGTCACCACGAAGGGCAGCAGGAGCCGTAGCCGAGCGGCGAGGCTCCACAAACGGAGTGGCTGCTGCAGCAGACCGCGACCAAAAGGAGCAGTCGAGGAAGAACCCTGTGAAACAGGGCGCCGATGGAGTCCCGCCAACTGGCTCCGTGTCTGAGAAGCCAGGGCCATCCGCTCCAGCGCCTCAAGGGCCGCAGCGCCAAACAATTCACCGGGGACCACCGGAACACTGCGTAGAACTCGCCGGCAGGTCTAAGTCAAGGGTGACTGTGCCAGCCATACCTGACGGCGAGCCGACGTCAGTGTGGAAAGTTGACGACCGAGCTCACGGGACATCAGGGCGAAGGCCTGCAGAGATGCGTCCAGTAAACCCTGAGTGGGCGCGTCGACGGGCGCTGCATCCAAAGAGGCGGCCAGACCCAACAGCAGGTGGGACAGGGAATTCCCGAGTCGACCCATCCGAGCCCCAGCATCATATGCCCGGCAGAGCAGGTCGTCCATGACGCGGGACTGAGGACGTGGGCATTGCACATCGGGCCGCAAAGCTTCATCAGGGGTCACAATAAGGGAAGCCACCGCAGGCTCCACAGGGGGCATCCGTCCCAGACCATAACGTGGGGCCTGATGCATTGCCGCTAGAGCATGCCCATCAGACGTCAAGCGTGAGAACGCCCTCGTGTCGGTCCAGTAGGCGTGCAACTCCCGAATATATTCCTCCGACGGTGGGACAGCAAAGGAGGAGGACCCACCCTGCCGACGGAAGAAGGCGCTGGAGGGCCCCGACTGTGGAGGGGGAACATCCAGCTGGAGTCGAGCCAGCGCAGCGCGCACAGCGGAAGCCGCGGACGCCTCCTCCTCACCTTGCGAACCCGTGGAGACATGGGATCCAGTGTCGGAGGCTCCGAGGCTGGCAGCCTCAAAGTCATCCCGAAACAGGGAGTCCGAGGCAACCACCGAGAGGACATCTGCATCGGGATCCGCAGGAGCGGGCATAGTAGAGGACCCGGCACCATCTCGGTCACTCTGCAACGCCAGCAGGAGAGACTTCATCTGAGCCAATTCAGATGACAGCTCCTCAACTGTGAGGGGATGGCTGTCATGATCTCCTGAACGGGCGCGAGGTTCAATGGCGGGCAGCAGCGTCGAGGAAGAACGCTTCCGAGATGGCAGCCGCACCGGAGGTAACTCAGTAGATCCAGGAGACGTGCCCCTCAAAGCCCGCTCCACGGCCTCCAAGCGCTCAGCTCTCACGGACAGGGGCAAGACGCTGCAGTCAGGGCAAGCGTCAGCAGTCAGACCCGCGCGGAGGTGTTCGACACCCAGACAAGTGGGGCACAGGTCATGCCCGTTGCCATGCGGCATGGGGACGTGACAGTCCCCGCAGCAAAAAGACGCCAACATGACTGACCTGTGTCCTGTAGGGCACTAAAGGCGAGAACAGCTAAGGCCCAGTGAAAAAACAAACACCCGCCGACTCACGACTGAGAGCGTCACGGAGTGGCAATGGAAAGGGAGTAGGTGCACTCACACGCAGCAGTACAACAGTGAGACCACGGCAGAGAACGCCACCGGGCCACCGAGCAAATCCGGAAGGACCGAAGCCGACCAAGGCGTCCACGCACCAGCGAGATCGACGAGGCATGCCAAAAAGCCAGGGCACGTCGGTGCGGCCAGCTCTCGGGCAGAGAACGCCACTGAACGGCGACCTGCAGAGCCGCGAACGGGCGGAGCCCCGCGGCAGCGGCTTTCGGAAAGCTGGAACACCCGTCCGAGCACGTCACCAATCTGGGAAAACAAGAAGAAAAAGGGGACGCCACAAAGGCGATGCAGCGGCACCCGCGCGCTGCAGCAAAACTACCCGCGCAGCCTCTGAAGGGTGAGACGCACTCACAACTTCGACGCCAAACGTCAC
The DNA here is from genome assembly GCA_003999625.1 of Oryzias javanicus. Taxonomy (NCBI): domain Eukaryota; kingdom Metazoa; phylum Chordata; class Actinopteri; order Beloniformes; family Adrianichthyidae; genus Oryzias; species Oryzias javanicus. Next base: position 4,879,622 of record CM012454.1, on the reverse strand, counting down.
GAGGCTACAGGCAGCAGGAAGGTAATAAGTGTAACTCACCACGCATTGGAGATAAACACAGCAACTACTACGCACACGAGCGAGAAGAAGTTGAGACTGCGTTCCTGGTGCCACGTGACTTTATAGCCTCACGTGGGGTCACCAGGAGGTCACAGGTGACTTTGTTGTCATTAAATTCTCGAACTACGCATGCGCATGAAGGATCATTCAGTGCTTGAAGCACCGCCTCTGGCGGTCAGGAGGGATGAAATAGAACTTGGGTGTTTGCTTCATCAACTCTCTAGACCTAGGGCCTAAAACTCAGGTTTTGTCTACTTTTTTCCAATTTGAAAGACTACATGCATAGTTATTTGGTATGATTTTAGTCAGAAGAACCTGTCCTATGTGACACTCCCTTCATTTAGTCATTTTTCCATGTTGTATTCAAACACTACACATAAAATCATGCAAAACCAGTAAATTCCTTCTGGAAAAATTGAATTAATTTTGCTGTGGAAACCCCAAGAATATTTAACGAAACGTTCTTACAACATAGAATGAAAGTTTTAGGTGGAATTTCATTAAAAAAAAGTTTAATCAGCAGATTTTTTAATTTAAAAAAATTAAAGGCGAAATTCCCAGATTCCTTCTTTGGGCCACATATGAACAGTTTCTGTTGATAGAGGAACATCAGAGACCTGACAGGTCAATGATGTGACCTTTACTATGCTATTATACAATCTGCCTGTGTAGCTTCAGCTTCCAGGCAGCCCAAAAAATAAAAATTTCCAACCTGGTCTCAGTGAAATGCGTACATATTCCACGACTTTGGAAAACCGTGCATAATTTACGAGAAACATGGTTTTTGCGTGTATATAATACGCACGGTCCTGAATGTGTTAAATGCCTTGTCCACATTTGACACATCCCCTGGTGGACACGTGAGAATCAGAAACAACCGCACAAACGTACAATTTGCTTTTAGAACCGAAAACGTAATCCAAACCTTAACCAGCACTTTCAAATGCGCCAGAGGTCGTCTGACCATGTGATCAAAGCGAAACCTAAAAAAGCGTGCATATGATACGCCGTTGCAACCCACTCAGAACAACAGCGTATCATATGCACGCAAAACCCGTGTTTGGCGTGTTTGGTCCAAAGTCGTGGCATATGTACACATTTTACTGAGACTGGGTTGGAATTTCTCTCCTAAGAGCACTGCTGTCCATTTAAAAATTTTCTGGAATTCCAATTTTTAAAATTTTCTTTTTACATTTTTTTTCTGCTTTTTCTTTTATCACATACATTTTCCTTGTTGTGTTTGTGAGGAATAATAAAAAAGTTTTAAGGAGAAGTTTGATCTGCTCACAGGTGGGGACGTGTTTGTCTGCTCTGTTGCTCGCCTCTCGTAACAGCGGGAGGGACTTTCGCGGAGAGAAACGCAGAGTTTCCGCGATTTTTGGACAATGTTAGTGGTGTTGTTGTTAGTAAACTCATGTTGGACCTCATCCCAAAATAAAATAATAATCTGTTTCCTACTTGTGGAATTTCTAATAGCAGACAGCTCCGATTTGCTCAGGCAGGCAGAGCAGAGCAGGAGGCTAACGCCCCATTTATACTGGACACGAAAGTGCCGTGAAGCGGCGCGGAACGGAGTCCGCTTCCATTCGGCACCCTTGTTATCCTATGGCGTCGTTCACACAAGGCGCGGAGCGGCGCGGAGGGCCCGCGCGGATCGTTTCCGCGTCTGACCTATTTGACGCGCGAGCCGCGAGCGTTCCACGTCAATTCTGGCCGGAAGTTGCATCAAGATGCATGAGAAAATCCGGATTCTTTTCAAAATATAACCAGTTTTTCACAATAAAATGCCGCGTTTGACAAATGTGATCATGTTTTTGTGTCTAAACAGGCAGTAAACACGGATATAAACATGCAATCACAACACAAATGTGCGCGCGTGAGCACAGAGACACACAAAACAGACAGACATGAACACTTTTTTTTCTTCTTTTTTCACAGACACGTACACACGCAGATCAACGTGGATAGACTCCGGTGCGGGGTAAGGAGTTTCGGGAGTTAATAAAACGACAACAGAGAGCAGTTCATCTTAGCAGAAACAGGGGGTAATATTTATAAAACACACACAACACAGACAGACACGAGCGCGCACAGATCAACGCAGTGAGCTGACTCCGGAGCGAGTGGGCGGGGCTGCGGGATTTTGGGAGAGAAAAAAGAGATGCAGAGAGCTGCTCCTCTTAGCAGAAATATGGGTTAATAATTGTTGTTTATTAATTTACCCACACACAGACACCTGGGAGCGCGTGCGCACAGACACGCGCAAAACAGAGATGCACACACGCGCGCACACAGATCAGTACAGTGGGCCGACAGAGCGGGTGGGCGGGGTTTTTGAGAGAGCAGTTTTTCTTAGCAGAAACATGGGTTAATGTCTTTAGGCTATGAAATTATCAACCATGATGGCAAAAACAAAAAAAGCTCTAGCAGAAGCGCCTGTGGACCGCACGTCTGGTGTGAACTAAGAGCGGAGCGGAAGCAGCGCGGACTCTGCTACGCGGCGCTTCCGTGTCCAGTGTGACCCCAGGGTAAGGAGTCTGTGAGTTTTGCTTATTTGTTGGGTTCTCTTTTTTTCCCTCTTTATGTTTCTAGCAGTTTTATAGTGCTGGGTTTTGTTATTTTAGGTTGGGATTGAACCTTGGTTCTCTCTTTATTTGCGGGCTTTCTTTTGTTTTTGTTTTTTTTTGTCATATCATCATATTAGGCAGCCTTAGCAAGGAGCTATTGACTCTGACGGTCAACATGACTGGGTCAGTAGTCTCCCTGACTTGTTTTGTGTTTGGCAGAGGTTCCAATCCCTTTGCTTTGCATTTCTAATTTTAACCAGTTCAAAAACTTATTTTTGCTTTTCAGGACAAGGTTTCTTTGTCTTTTTGTCAAACTGTGTTTCTCATGATCTTTTTATCCAGTTTCATATGTTTTGGCCCCCCTTTTTAGTGTTCCCTCTAGACTGAGGCAAGTGTGCCAATTGGGGCCATAACAGGATGATATTAGGTATTATGTCCAGAAGCTGTGATTACATCTTTACTCAGATTTTACTGATTCTTTTTTTTTTTTTTTTTTTGTTTCTTATTCAGGCTTTTAATAGTTTTGACTAATACGATTACCTCCTGCTTTAACAGCAGAGAATGTATCCAAACTACAAGATAATGGAATATATTGACTCTTTAGTTTCATTGTGTTATCTATAATAAAGGTCATTCTGCTTATAAATTTGTTTAGAACTTGTTATGTTTTGCCTCACTTGTAATTTTCTTCCATATGTTAACCTGCTTTTTGTTTTATTCAAATGCAGTTTTTGTTTGTTGAAGGTAAATATGTTCTGGTAAATATGAGGTTTTTTTTTGGTTAAACATAACATGTTTTGCCGAAATGTAAATGGGGTTTGCACCTCCTAGTCACCATAGTTACAGCTTTAACTGAGGTCGTAGTAATGATCTCTTTAATATTCACTCATGCATGATGAGAGTGGAGACAAAAGAAGTTGATCTATTGAAACTTCACGTTAAGACCTTCGTGGTTCCAGATCATCATCCTACATTTATTGTTCTAGTAAATATTTGATTACACTTCTTAACCTTGTCATTTTGTTAGGGATAAAGTATTGTAGTGACCATTCACTAGCTTGGTTAAGGTCATGCGCTCCAGAGAGTGTAGAGGGAAGTTAACAAGAAGGTTATGCAAATTATCCACCTATAAAAACATATTTGAATGTTTTTTTAAAGTTACTCAAAGGAACCACCAGAAAGGATGCAAATGTGGACCATGCTTTTCCACTATTTAGTTCCCGAAAGTCATCTGCTTTGTTTCATAGAACATTTGTATGTCAGACGTATTTTCTGCAGAAAAACAAAAGTTTAACACAAACCTTTTATTGTAGAGAAAGAAAACATCACTGCAGAACTACGGCCGGTTCACACTGGACACACCAACAATTCTGAGCTCTCTGTCCATTGTTGGGTCTTAGTGTTTTTGACCTCTGCCCGTTTTCTTCTGCCTCGCTCCATGTTTTGACTTCTGCCTGGATCTTGAATTCCTCCTGTTTTGCCCTTGACTGAAGTTATTCTCTTAAACTCTGATGCATATGGATCCCAACACCTCGGCCTAATCGTTACAACAACTGACGCGTATTATTCCGCAATGGTCAACAGATTTAGAGCTTTGACTGTAGTCGGCCTACTGCGTACGTATGCACGTGTCTCTGTTTTTTTTTATTTGTTGTGTTTGCTGGGTTGACTTGGTTTGGTCACGGCTCACGCAGAAAATAGACCAAACGCTGAAACATTCGCTGCATGGCCGTGGAGGACCGCAGCGCCTCGCAATCGTGAGCCACACTATAACATTTACAAAGGTCTAAATGGAAGCAGCCTCTTTTTCCTTGCAGTTTTGCAGCTCTTCTGCATCCGTTGTGAACCGGGCTTTAGGGTGTCTTAGACAGAACACATTTGGCTTGTTTAAAGTGAACCAGAATATTTTCCCCCAAAAATCCAGAACACATTTTCAGAGAAATGTGAATTAACAATGAGGCACAGCAATGTAATGAAATGTGGCCATATAATTTTTGGCTCAATAGAACTATTATTGCGATACACATTTCTTTTCACTATTTTCCAGACAATCTTTATGTCATAAACACTTAGCAGTCACCTCTTTAGCACCCTTCTTGCCGTACCAAAGTAGCAGTAAAAAGTGTTGCACTTGACGTTGATCAGTAAAATATAAAGTTTGAATAAGTGACCTATCCTGACAAAGGTTTACAAAGCTCAGGACTTTCATTATTCTTTTGTTGCCTGGCACTGCCCTTGTAAATCCTGGCCAATGACTGAAGAAATTTGTGACGAGTCAGTTTTTGTTTTCTAATAGTTTTGGTTCGTATAGTTGACAGAAATGTCTGTTGGAAAGCAGTCTGAATACAAACCGCACCATAGACATGTAGGGTCATTGGTCAGAGGGTGAAGGGGCATCTCTGTGACCAATCAGGAGATGTCCTGTAAAGGCCCTACTCACCAATTTTAACTCACTCTTTAGTCCACACACCTCTAACACCTCAAATTATACACTCTAACAAAAAAACATGCATACATCACACAAGGAAGGTGGAACCTTCGACCTTCTGTCCCCTACCCGATCCCTGGGGGGGAAGGGGATACAGAAGGTGGGATCCCTGAGATTTAAGAACTGGAGCAGGGGATCAAACCACATCGGAGTCTGAGGGTGTCCAGTTCTCAGTGGTGCAGATTCCAGTCCTTGCACTCGAGAACTGGGCCTCTCCAAGAACTCCACAGGTGGGTGGGCCTGGTCGGGCCTTGTTAACATCACTCCGCCAGGACCTCCGTTTTTCTTGGTTGCACCCCTCCTCGGCGGGGGTAGGCAGCCCTTTCCTTGCTCCCCCTGGACCTCCCGCGGCGGGGCAGGCGGTTGTCTGGAGCAAGGGAGTGGGTCTCCAATGGGGGGCCCTGGCTCATACCTGGAATGGGGCGGGGGGATGCTCGGCACTCTCGGATGGTGGTGGATTGCTCTTCTGGGGTTGAGGGGCTCTCTGGGGGTGGGGCCGCGTGTTGGCCCTCCTGGTACGGTGTGGGTGCTGCTCTTCTGGCTGGGCTGGGGCCTGCACTACAGGTTTATACTCAATAAACCCCTGTTGGGACATTAAAATCAGCCCAACACAAGAGCTCTCAGCCCGCTTCTGTTTGCTCAGCTGTTGGACAGGACAAGTTAAAAAAAAAAAAAAAAAGTCTGAATACTAACCAAACCTAAGGTTCAGATCTCAGTCTGAACCGATGAACTTGAAAACTCCCTTAAAAGAGAAGATCCTGCTGCTCCTCTTGGTTTTCTCAGGTCAGTACTTCCTGGTTTAAGTTTGAATATTAGAAGCAAAAAGTTTATGTAAAACACCCATCCAAAAAAACATACCTGCAGATGATGAACTGTGTTTTAAGGATACTATTAATAGAAAAATATGTAAATCAGAACAGTTTTTTTTCTAATTTTATTTCCTCAAAGTCCTTTGCTTCCACAGAGGCATAACTGTTTTACAACACCTGTAAATGTGTGTCACTTAAATAACTTCTAAAAAAACAAAACAAAAACAAGTACTACGCACCAACACAAATACACAAGCTGAGGGTCCATTCCAGTTTATATAATGCACTGTCCATAAATGAGACCCAATGAGACAAACTGACATGTTTATGGCATGCTCAATTCTTTCACTTCCTGCTTTTTTGAATCCATCTATTCCATGGTCGCCCCCCTAACAGTCTTAAAAGTCCTGCTGTTGAGAAGAGAAGGATGAACTAAACTGAATGTGAGAGTTCATATAGCTGTGTGGACTTTCTTTGCTTGTATCCATGGTCACATATATACCGACTGGAACATTTCTGAAATGACCCATTTCATTTTGAATGTCAGCCTTAAACAGGACAGGCACATCCATCAAAGTTTACTAACAACAGGCCCATTTGGAAAAGAGACTAATTTGGCGGATGGCCCGTCTCTTCCTGACTGGGATTGTTTTTGACCTTTAGGACTAATTTGGGTACCTTCTTGGGGCCCGCTGGTGAGGTCTGGGGTTCCATACTTTTGAAGGATGGGGTACAGGTATTTCAAATAAAATCAAGGGTCCATCTGGAATCTGTTCCATAACGGCTCTCATTGCTCCCATGACAATTCATAAGGGTTTTAGGGAATATTGGTCATTTTACGTTGGTCCTTGTGGGTTGGGCTACTTGGCATTGGTCCTCTGCTCTTTTTTTTTTAATTATTACACTGTGATGCCCCTTTTTTCTGTTGTCAGAATGATGGAGGAAATGTTTAACAAAAACGAAAACCATTGGGAAAGAATGATGTCACACAAGGGCAGAAAGCTGGTTCTACGTGCAGCAGGTTTATCAGTTCGGGTAGGAACTAAGCATGGCTAAAAGTCCACAAAGAAGTTCAAAAAGACAGAAGTCAATCACAAACAAGATATCATCTAAGAAAAGACTACAGACATCAGAGTCCAGGCGAGGGTCAGGGCAGGCGGCAGGCAATCAGAAAAAAAGAAAACAACAAATGCTTGTTAAAGCAGGTAGGGTTTGAACATGGCAGCCGCATTACACAAACCTAATGGCATAACTGTATACTGCAAAAAAGTGTCAGGTGCTACAAATAAGACTGTGACTGAATTAAACCTTTCAAATGTCCTTTTTAACCCTTCCGTTCTCCTTAGCTTGTTTACATTAAAAGTGGGGTCATCTGGACACCACAGGACAGTGCGCTGAACTTTTTTTTTTCACTGATTTCGGAGTTTCACTAATGTCCATGGCAGACATAAAATCCTGTCCCCCTTCGTCCACATTTGTCATGGAAGAAATCGCATAACAAAATGTGGTTGGAGCCATCTGGACCCCAAGGAGAGCGGAAGGGTTAAACTGAGATGGGCCATCCAGTCTCTTTCAACTAAACAGGGAGAACTCCAGGGCTGGTGCTAAATCTGGCAAGACTATGCTGGAGTAAGTGTTTTGTCTCCTGTTTCATTAAGGTTTTTTTCTCCAGATTAACACGGTAGGGATGCTGTTTTACTGGTTTGATTGGTTTTACGACCATTCTTACTGACTGTCTCCTGTTTGTCTTCTCCTTGACTAAACGATGAAAATGGAAGTTTTAGAGACTAAAACTGAGTTCAGGCGGATCCAAGAGCATTTTTTTATGTAAAAATAATTTACATCATATCTGTAGTTCTACTCACATTAAATTCATCGATCAAATATAAATAATACACCGAATATGAAAGTGTAGAAAATGCAAAGGGAACTTGATGAATTTTATTATTGCTTTTGTTGTTTTTATAGACCATGTGTCAAAGTCAAGGCCCTCCAGTTTATTCTATCCGCCCCTCTAGATAGTTTATTTTATTGTTATATTGGCCCGATGTTATCTTGCGCTCATTTCTAACTTGTATAATTTTGCCAAAATATATTTTACGGAGAGTAAAATACTAAAAGTTATTTGAAATTTAAGTTGATGAAATTAATAAATAAATGTTTATCCTGTTTTAGAAGAAAATAACTTTTTAATGGAAGAACTTTACTTAAAACCTTCTTGGGGTTGAACTGCAGAAGAGTGAAAAGATTCTAACATCTAGGGCAGTGGTCCCCAACCACCGGGCCACGGGCCGGACCCCTTGCCACCATGCCGCGGAAGAACTAATAAATTATACCTGTTTTTTTTTTTTTTCTTTTCTAATAAGATGGAAGTCTTTTATTTTGAAAATTGACCAGATTCTCTTGGTTAGCGTGGGCGCTAAAAGCAGTTTGGCGGTGTGTAAAACAAGAAAAGTTGCATGTGGAACCTATCTTTACAAATGGAAAAGAACAGACTGAATATCAGGTGACTCTCACACACCGTAGATGTTTGCGTAGAGATGTGACTTTCGTGAACAAATCTAATCTATAGAACGGTCATAGAAATCATCAAACAAGCTCATCCATTCAGATGCTCATTTCATTGAAGTTGTGAACATGATTCATGCAAATACTTCCATAGAAATAAAGGAGAGCTGCACGGGGCATGCAAGTAGGGGTTCAGGGGGAGGGGCGATCAGTCTTAGGCCATGTCCACACGTAGCCGGGTATTTCTACAAACGCATATCTGCCGACCTCCGATTTATAAAAACGGTTGCGTCCACACGTGATCGTTTTAAAAATTATTCCGTCCACACGTCCCCGCATACTTGCGCTGCTGGGCGATGTAATGAGCATGCCAGAACAGTAGTTGGCAGTGTTTTCCTAAAAGTCAGTGAAAATCTCCGACGGCGTCTTTCACGAGTGGCATGCCTTCGAGGAGCAGGAGGAAGGGATATTTGTTGTAAAATAGCCGACTGCAAAGCGCTAATTCTCCTTTGTTCCTCGACAAGAAGCAGTAATTGTGTTTGTAAAAAAAGCAAGTATGAGGCATCTGCACCAGCGTAATAATTAACACACTCCTCGGGTCCATGCTGAGCATTGTAAACAGCGGCGCATCTATGACGTGTATGCACTTATTGTCGCAAAGAGTGACGTTTAAAAACGTAGATCTCCGGTTATGCATGTCCACACGCAGACGCGAAAACTGAGTTTTCCAAAATTTTCACTTTAGCCGGAGTTTTCCAAAAACTCCGTTTTCAGTGACTTAAATCTTCGGTTACGTGTGGACGATAGGCCGAAACGGATAAAAATATATGCGTTTTAGCAGATACCCGGCTACGTGTGGACAGGGCCTTAGTCATGAGTTCTTCTGTTTTGTAAAAATTTTTCGTGTTAAAATATTTCACTTGAAGGCTTGCACTGAGCTTCAAAGTGGTCTGATCTTTTCCCCTTTTTTCCATTGATTTGTTGGTTACAGATGATCTTATAATAGTAAACTAGTTTTAAACCACTCCTGACATGACCCCCCAAAGGGGGCGTGGTAAAATCCTCATGGGTTGGGGACCACTGATCTACAGTTAAATAATCAGGAATTTAAAAGGGGAAAAAAACCAACCCTTATGTAAATTAGCTTTATTTATAAAGTCAGAGTCTCTTTGTTTCCTGATAATAAAAACTTTTTTGTTAGCATTAATAGAACTATGCAAATCTCTACTGTAGTTTCCTGGCATGTGTTTTTCTTAAATGTAAAGTCTCCCAGACCTGCATTGTGTTCAGACACAAACATCAGCTGTGGTGTTTCCATCCCTTTCATGAGTCTCCTTCTACAAAGCAGCATCATGATGGAGAAGATCCTGCTGCTCGTCGTGGTTTCCTCAGGTAAGAGTTTCTTTGTTAAAGTCTGAATAATTTTGTAAAAATATAGATTTTATTATTTTTTTTATTATTTAGTAAAAAAAATATTGAAAGTCTTAAACTGGGGTCTTTGTCTAAATACAAAAAGTACAAAAAAAATGCAAAAGTATTTAGATAAATCAGTTTAAACTGTTTCATAACTTTAATAAGGGCTAATATCAGGGATGTCAAACTTCTCTACATGTTTTCCAAACCAACCTGTCAGTGAAGCTCCTTATTGCCTACTGCAGGGGTCTGCAACCTGAAGCTCCAGAGCCACATGCAGCTCTTTTACCCCTCCACAGTGGCTCTCTGGCTAAAGAAAAATAAAATAGTAGTAATTTTTAAAAGTAAGATTGCTAACTTAGCACTAATTAAATTTATTTTAGTTAAGTTTATGGTTTAGGTGAACCTAGAAATTGTAACATCTTCCTCCAGAATACACCGATTACAAACACTAAGCAAAACTTTGATAAAAATCTCATCTTGTCTGATTGTTGAGTTTATTTTATGTCTTTAAAGTACATTTTATCTTATGCAGCATAACAATGATTAGTCGCTATTCAAAGGGGAATGGCTGAAATATATAGATTTTTGTCTTCTTTTTCTGCTGGATCAACAACCAATCTTGTTTTCTGCTTATGCTCCAGTTAACAGCAGCAGGATAAAGGATGATTTATCACCAAAGTAAATCTAAAGTATAACAAGAGAAAGCATCATTTTTGTTTAGTGTTGTTAAGGAATACATTTGTTTCACTTGAATGTTCCTGTTTCTGACAGGAAGTATTTTATTTTGAAATTAAGTCATATGAGCAATTTCAAAAATAAAAAATGACGTTACACTTTGAGAAAATTCCACTTTATTTTAAAATTTATGGATTTATTTGTGAACAAAAATAAACATAATTTATACATATATATTATAAAAATGTAATGATGCAAAGTAGTGTCATTACACTACTTTGCATCATTACATTTTTATAATATAATGATGATGATGATGATGATGATGATGAATGATGATGATCATCATCATCATTATATTATAAAAATGTAATGATGCAAAGTAGTGTCAAAACACCAAAGTAGGCTTGAGGAACAACACTGAAACCTGGGATGTCCTCATAGCTTGAACCAGTGTCATTCAAAAACGCATTTTCACGAGAATCAAATTCTCCGGCAGGTTGTCCATCTGTCCTGTCAAATGACATGTAACTTAAAGGGTAACCAAACAGGGAAGTTGGACGTTTACTCCACCTACAGCCAAATTTTGAACATCCAGTCAGAGGGGTGGGGCTGAAGTATAGAGGATTGTTATTAGGTGTGTTTGAGATCCCCTAGCGCCTCGCCTGCATCGTCGACGAGACCAAGCTGCTGCAGGAGGGGGCGGAGAAAGGCGCCTGAGATGAAGGTGGACGACTAGACTGTACGAGAACGAGGAGTTGGGGGTTGTCCTCAACATTCGGCTGAATTTTAATATGCCACTCCTCCTAGTATGATCTGTGCTGTTATGTCTTTTATAGTATTTTCTAACATCTTTCAGAGTAAAACAGATAAAAAAAACAGCTGCGGGATTCATTTCATGTGCCCTGTCCCAAATAAACAGATAAAATAGAAATTAAAGTTAGTTTTAGAGGCAACAATAACACAAATAACCACAGATTATTTAAAATCTTGTTTATTTGTCATCAGTGATTCACTACCCTCCAGAAAGAATTAAAAAAATAAACCAATTGCCTTCATTTAGCACCAGTTATTTCACGTCGAACTACAAGAACATTCAGGACATCATTTCCCACAATGCATTGTTTTGTAGTCGTCAAGGCGGCTTGAAGCCAGCGCAGTACCTATTTTCTGGCTGCGCTGTCTTAGGAAAGCGCCTTGAAGCCCCTTTCTCGCAATACTTCATGACGGCGCACATGTGACGTCAGTACAAGAAACTACCCAGCATGCACCGCAATCCAGGCGATCTGCGCAGCACCGCTTCCGCCTACATGATCTCAAACACGCCTAATATTACTGAAGCTGCAGATCATGACGTGGGACTTAGTTTGACCAATCACGAAATTCAACTGTAACCCCTTGTTTAAACCTGTAGGGGGCAGCACACAGACTGTTTTTGACTATATTTTCAAGATTTAAACATGTTTATTTTATTTTAGCAAAAATTTGTCAATGATCAACGGACAGCACTTTTACAGCCCCATTTATGGGTACTAAAGCGATCTAAACCAAGAACCGAACATAAGCTACACTCCAACACTGAGTGCAGACAAAACCACTTGAAAACACCTCAAACAAATTCACCTCAAGTGCAGGCAGCTGTGTGCCAATCCATGCAGAGCCAACAGGAAGGGGGCGGAGCCTTCCAGGGAAAGCCACAGCCAACCTGCACAGGAAAAGAACACTAGAAAAAGAACCAACCAGAACCGACAGACTGTAACAGCAGTCTTTGTTGTCATTGGACTTCTGCTCTAGAAGAGCTTCAGCACTCTAATGAGAACTTTACGCTTATCTGCCTTGATGCTGATCTGAAGCTGTAAACTTTGAAGCACTTTTGACACAAACAGAATAATAAATTAGCCTTTTTTTAACAGTATAATATGAATCATCACTAGCAAGAGCTTTTATGTGGCTGAAGGGATAAAGTCCAATATGAACTTAAAACTATGTTAAGAATGTACTGAAGCCATATTCTGTAAATCTTTTCTTCCCAAAGTTAGTTTTTTTTTTTGTCAGGACGTGGAGGGATCTTTTTTTTGCAGGAAACAGCTTAGAACAATTTTGAGAAACTCATCTTGAAGGATTTGTGAAAGGCGCCACCAATGAGATTCAAAATGCATGAATAATGACTGTAGTGCAGTTTTAAAAGGTTTCTTCATATAGCTGGTATTATCTGTTTTTGTTGGCAATGTTGTGTTCCTGCAGACACTTGACTACTGCCAAATACACTGTGGAATGGTTGCATTCCTCCCAGGAAAACAGTGTTACAGGGGCCAAGATTCTCCTACATTCATCATTTTCTAGAAATACAATGAGTTTTTTCTGTTATGTCATCAGCAATCATCAACTGCAGTAGTAAATGTTTGTTTTTCACTCATTACTAAACACATCAACCTCTCTCATTTTAACCAAGTTGGAAGAAAGTTTGATTGTTGGTCACTGAATTAAAGATGTTTTTTTTCACAGAGATCTTCATCCTCTCCTCCTGCCTCATCATCCGTCAATACCACTTTATTGATCAACCTATGAACTGGACTGAAGCTCAGACCTTCTGCAGACAGAAATACACAGATCTGGCCACCATTGAAAACGCCAAAGACATGGACGAACTCATGAACACAACTTCATCTGCTGGTTATAGTTATAACTTTTGGATCGGTCTGTACAGTAACATCAACTGGAGATGGTCTGATGGATACAATGGAAGCTATGATAGCAACTACAACTACTGGAGTTCACAAGATTCATTCCATTCTCGTGGTGATCAGATCTGTATAGACTTATACTCGTATAGCAGGAGTTACCAGAATTACTATTGGTCTGACTCAAACTGCAGTTCATTGTTTCCCTTTGTTTGCTACAATGGTAAGAATTTCACAACGATATCTTTTATTGGTAAATATTAAAAACCTGTAAAAATCTGTAATTTGTTTTCTCTGTATTCCACAGGAACACAGCAGAATCCTGAATATGTTTTTGTGAATGAAAGAATGAACTGGTCCAGCGCTCAGAGATACTGCAGACAGAACTTCATAGACCTGGCCACGATGAGAAACAATACAGACTGGACAAAGCTTTATTCTGTGACGCCTACTGATCAGCATATGTGGACCGGTTTTAATAGAGACTCAAACATTTCCTGGTCTGATGGGAGCAACTTCTCATTCTACCAAAAACCAACTTATTTATGGCTTCAGCCTGGAGTGACCAGTGCCAGATGTGGTCGTCAATATGTGGGAAATACAAATGACTGGTATTTGTATCCTTGTGAAAACAGATATCCATTTGTCTGTAATGGTCCTCCTAAAGGTGATTTCAGCATTACATAATTCTGAGATTCCACTAATGTATACATCTATCTTCTTTATGTACTGTTATTTTTCAGTGAAATTAATGACACCAACTGTTTTCATTTAGTCCAGATACTCAAGCATGTGAAGCTGAGATTGAAGACGGAGAACTCTGACGTTCTGAACGATTCTGCTTTGAAAGAAAAGCTGCTGGAAATGGTTTGTCTGGAGCTTCAATAGTTTCAACTATCTGGTTTAAACAATTGAAGTTTCCTAAAATGTCTTTCATGCTCAGCTTCAGGAGAAACTGGAGAAGGATGGAGTGAGTGGAGTGAAGTTGAAGTGGAGAGAGACGACTGATGGAAAAGTCTTCAGCAAGGAAGAGAAAAAAAAGACTGAACTCTGAAAAATAAACCCATATCTGACTTTTTTTTTCCCCTTAAACCTGATTTAATATTTGTAAATTTCATGCTGTTCTTAAATTACTTAAATCATTTCTATATCAAGTTTTATTTTTTTACTAAAAAGTAATGTCGTCCAGATAGACAACTGTTTCTGTAGCTAATTCCTGTGTTTACTAAACCCTTTTATTACAACTTTTTAGCTTTTAAAATGTAACTTTAAAAAAAAAAATAAACAAGAAAAAAAAAGACGGGAATATTTTTCCAGAGTAAATCTTAAACAACTTTTAATAATTCAATCTCTATACAACTATAAAGAAATGACCCTCAAATGTCTTTACTTGCCTGTCATCCTGTATAAAAATAAATTTGGAAATGTACCAAAAGATTTTTCTCTGTATAAAAAATATCAAAATTATATAGGAAATTGAATATTCTGGCAACACTGTTATAGCACCTGATGCAGTGTATGATGGGATTTGTAGTTAATCTTGTAGTGATGGTCAGACGCATTGGGTCTGCTGTCAGGTCTGGCAGCACAAGGAATTGTGGGATAGATTTCTCTTTGCCTGTCTGGGTGGATCGGGGTTTAGGTGTGAGTTTTGTCAATATTTTTTGTTGTTTGGCTGTTTTACTTTGTCTTGCCCTGTGTTATTTTATCCTGTGATATTATAAGTAATTGTAACTGAGCCTCAATAATTGTAGCGTTGCTTCAATATGTTAGCAAGATCCTTAATAATAACACTAATAATATGAAATGATCTGGAGGGTCGGATATTATTACCCTGCGGGGCAGATCTGGCCCCCAGGACTTGACTTTGACACATGCATTAAATGATTAAATAAAGCAATAATAAGCTGTGGCTGATTTCGTTTGGTATTATTGGGTCTTTGGACTGTACTGTCTCACGGCCACCGGTATGGTGGGAAAGACTGACAGCTACCAGTAAATCCAGTTAGCAAGAAGATTAAGAAAACCAACTTCATGACATGGGATCAAAAAGAAGTAATCCCAAGAGTGCAGAACAGAAAAACGGCAAAGGATAAAAGTGTTATTCGCTGAGGTGGCTGTAAAGGTGGAGATAAAACAATTTTTTTCACCTAGTTTGTTGTCCGGCTAGACAGTAATCTGGCATTAGACAGCAGTAACAGATTAAATCCATTTCAGATTCTAGCATGACATGTTGGAATGGCAGAGCACTGACTCAGGGAAAGCTAATTCTCCTATATTTTTTATAATAAATAAGTATTTAGGGGGTATGTGGTGCAGCAGTAGGGCGGATGACTCCTGGTCGGAAGATTGCGGAATCAATTCCCGCTTGGCCCGCCTATGTGTCGAAGTGTCCTTGAGCAAGAAACTGAACGCTGATGTGGGCATGAAAAGAGAGAAACTGTTGACTTTGGAGGAGACAGATTTGGTGTTGTTAAGGGAATCTGAGTGTTATTGTTTGGGCGTTTATCTGGGACTGCCTCCTGAACACCGGAACTTGTTTCAACTGTGCTGCAAAATCATGTAGCGTTCTTCCTTTTTCAACTGTCATAACTAAGTTCGGCAGACCCAGACGTTGGAACCCGGAAGGAAGACTGTAGACGGATGGTAGTCAGAAAGGTTTATTGTCCGGAGAGGAGTGGAGATGAAGCCAGGGCTTGAAGCTGCGGGCTGGAGTGGTGAGCGAAGAGAGGAGATCAGAGTTGGCACGTGGAAGGATGGAAGAAGATCTGGAGACAGATGGGAACGAGGTGAGTGGAGGCAAAGCTCAAAATACTTTTAACTATTATACTAGAGGCCAGGATACTGCACCAGGAAAGGCAACGAACTGGTGAAGAATGCTGGGGAAGGCTGCTGTTATGTAGACTGAGAAGAGGTGATGAGTGCCGACAGCTGGTTCCAATCAGGAGGTGGAGCAGGAAGACAGGTGCACCATGACATCAACTTCCATCAGGTTCTTCTCTTCTCTGCCTTTTCTCTTTCTTTCTTAATCTTCGTCATCACCAGTCATCTACACACCACCATCTTATATGCAAACACTCTCCCCCAACACTAGTTTGCATGTACTTTTTACGTTCCTGTCTCATCTCCAAGAATATATTCAGTACAATCATCATCTGTCTTTTTAAATTCCTCTCCTGGATGCCAAACCTGATCAATACCTCCTCAACAAACAACTTGGTTCATAGCACCAACATGTCCATTGAAATCTGCGCCAGTGACATCTCTCTCATTTCTAGGGATACTCATCATTTCATCAAGCCCACGTCCTTCTTGTGGGTCATACCCACCAACAACACCTTTGATTTCCACCTTCAGACTCATAACTCTGACACTGGTTTTACCTCCACAACACTCCTAACTGAGCAGGATTCAAGTTGTTCTGTCATGGTTGAGATGATAGAACAACTTGAACCTTGCTCCTGTAATCGTCTAGCCTTGCTACATTTCCACCTGGTCTCCTGGACATACAGTATGTCTACCTTCCTCCTCTACCCTCTCTTATGGGGTCCAGGTGATCCCACCCTTATATTGATGTGTGATTTCTCCCATGACCAAGGTGGACAGGATGATGTCTGCCACGGACATCAGAGAAGATATAAAGTCCTTGAGAAAAAAAAAGTACATTGCACTCTCTTCTGGGGTCCAGACAACCACACTTTTAAAGTAAACATGCCTAGGATAGCACAAGGGTTACATCTTTTCCTGTCATTGTTCCAACAGTCCAAGTCCTTACTCTCAGTCCAGCACTCATAACTTTCCTCTTCTCTGTCTTGCTACAAATACACCTTCCTCCTCTTCTTCTACAACCAACAGTCGTCCAATTTCAAATGGCATCCTGTTGGTTGACAGCACAGATAGTGGTTTTTGTTAATCTGCACCTCAACTGGTTTCCTTATTTGGTTTGGCAAAGATTTTATGTTAGATTCCCTTCCTGACACAATCCTCTGTATTTATCCGGGTTTGGAACTGGTACTGCGAGACCCTGGATTGGGTCCCTTTGTGTCTTTATTGTAAATTCTACTGTAGCTTTGGCAGAAATTCCAGCATGGTTTTTCAGGATAGTTTGGTTGATATTTCTAAATGGCATGACATAGAGAAGTGTCACAGCTCCCACCAGATTCAAGGACACATTTCACATTTTAATGATTTTGTTAAAATTAAGACAGCTGGTTTCGCTGCACCGCACAGAAACCAAAAAAAAACAAAACAGCACAGAACAAAACAGCAGTGGTGCCTATCCTGCACCTAAAAAACAGATAAAAGTAAGTTAAGAATTAAAAGTAAACATGCATAAGCACGAACACCTGAAGTGCTCCATATTACCTGAATGGCTGGAGGAAAAGGAGTCACACAGTGCGCCCGTACTCCATGTTAGCTGCTCCAGGTAGTGGAGTGCTGTTTGGTGACTGAATATAAAAACTAAATTAAAAACCAAGACAGTCACTCCAAGGAAGACAGCACAGCTAACCTTACCCAAACAAGCAGAGAGCTGACAACCAGGAAGTAGGCGGGGCTGGGCACTATGCAATCAGATCCCCCAAGAGGTGAGCCAAACCCTTTTTATACTCTTTCCCCAGGTAGTCAGTGATTAGGAGATTGAGTGCAGCTGCACAGACTGCTACACCTGTAAGTAAATAAAGATTTTAAAATTTAGCCAGCAATATTTTTCTTTTTTTGGGTCAATCGAGTGTTAGAATTAGCCGGTGGGGCTACGTCCTTGAGGCCCGCCGTTGTTCCAGGCGGCGCCCGCCTTGCCGCGGGGTCTTGGGGGGGGGTTGGCCCCGTCTGGTGGGGAGGGCTTTCCGTGGGGAGCAGGAGGTCCCATTTTGTACGGGGCCAGGGCGGTCTGGCGTGTTGTGGTCTCCACTGAAAATTTGGTGGGGGCCGCGGCTGGTCCGGCCGCCTCTGTCCTGTTGGTGCCTGCCCAGTGCACCCATGGGAGAGGTGCTTGGGGGCGGGGGCTGGGACCTGTCCCTGGGACTGGCTCCTGCTGGCTCCTCCCTCCTTGCGGGGGTGGGGGGGCACGGGACATGGGGGGGGGTTGGCTTTCAGGGGGTGGGGCCCATGGGCTGGGGTGAACTTGGTCCCAACGCTGGGGGGCGGTGGGACAGCAGTCCACCATTAGGGGTCGGTCTGCCCCCAACCTACCCTCTTCCTCATACAAACATGTATTAGGGTGAAGGGGAGGGTGGTTGTTTTGCAGCGTGCTGCTGGGGGTGGACTACCTGCAAGTGGCCCTCCCTCCAGTGGCCGCTGCATGAGTTTGCCCCTCCCCTTAGTTTTATTTGCACCTTAGACACGTAGGACCTTGGTAGGGGGGGGGTGCTTGGACATCACTGCCAGCAAGCAGTAGATGTCCTCTAAGTGCCCTTTCCACCAATTTTAACAGCACCATAGACATGTAGGGCCGTTGGTGAGAGGGTGACGGGGCATCGCTGTGAGCAATCAGGAGATGTCCTGTCAAGGCCCTACTCACCAATTTTAACAGCACCCTTTAGTACACACACCTCTAACACCTCAAAATATACACTCTAACAAACAAACACGCATGCATCACACAAGGAAGGTGGGACCTTCGACCCTCTGTCCCCTACCCCATCTCTGGCGAGGGGGGATGGAAACCCTCGGCCTGGTGGTCCTGTCTCTTGGGTGCCGGTCTCCTGGGCTCGGCGGCCTCCTCACCACGCTGGGAGAGGGATCCCCAAGATCTAACAGGGGATCAAACTACATCAGAGCCATGGGGTGTCCAGGTCTCGGTGGTTTGGGTTCCGGTCCCGGCTCCCGAGAATTGGGCTTCTACAAAATTCCATCAGTGGGTGTGCCTGGTCAGGCCTTGTTAACATCATTCCTCTGGGACCCTCGTTCCTCTTGGGTGTCTCTCTGCTGGGCGGGGGTGGGCGGCCCCTTCCTGGCTCGCCCCTGGACCTCCCGCGGCGGGCGCGGGCGGACGTTTGGAGCATAGAAGCAGGTCATCCTGGAGGAGCTCTGGCTCGTGCCTGGGGTGGGGCGGGGGGATGCTCGGGGCTGCTGGGTGGTGGTGTGCTGCTCCTCTGGGGTTGGGGGCTCTCTGGGTGTGGGGCCTTGTGTTGGCCCTCCGGGTGTGCGGATTGCTGTTCTGGCTGGGCGGGGGTCCGCGCTCTCTGTGCTCCCGTGCCTTCCGGCTCGCGGGCGTCGGGGGCCTCTGCGGCAGTCCCGCGTGCCCTGGTCTGGGTGTCTGGCGGGATTCTGCGGCTGGCGGATTCGCTCCATGGCGGGTGTTGGGGGGCCCGGGCTGCTGCTGCCGTTGGTGGGCCTTGGCGTGGGGATGGCCGGACTCTCTCTCCTTCTATACATTCCATCAACATCCACATCAGCAAAACATAAACACTCACCTGAGCACAGGTGTCAGCTCACCTCGCACTAACAGAATGTGTGATGGAATGAAAGGCTTTATTTGTGTCAGCTTCTATGATTGTGTGTGAGCTGCAGTGGTATTGTGTACATTTTTGACAACTTTAAAGGTAAAGATTATTCTAGCCAAAAGGTATGTGTGTAACTGAGTGTGTGTGTAGACAGGCCCCGCCCATTCCAGATTGTTATTTAGACCTGGTTGTTATAGGATGTTACTACTCTGTGTTACCTTCTTTGTTCTCTTAACCCCACTCCTCTACCCCCCCTCCCTTTTGTTTCCGTCCAGTCCAACAAAAAAAGAAAAATATACAACATAATTAAAATAAATAAAGTTTAGCATGAAATACAACAGGGATTTATACTTAATAAACCCCTGTTGGGACATTAAAATCTGTCCAACGCAAGAGGCTCTCAGCCCGTATCTGCTTGCTCAGCTGTTGGACAGGACAAGTTAAAAAAAAAAAAAAAAAAGTAAAATGACCAAACCGAAAAGCAGAGTTACTTATACATGAGGGAGAAACAAGTATGATGGGAAAGATGTCATCATCCTTTTTCTCAAAGGACTGATGCATGACGTGCTCCTTTTATTTCTCAAAGCACAAAGTGGGAGGTTACAACATTGAAATAAGGAAGCAAACAGTTCATTGCAGGTGTTGTGTAAGGAACCATTTGGGGACATTTTTTGTCCTGCTGAGGACAGTGCATCGTAAACCCCCCCTCATCCTAGTTTGGGAGAGGAAGCAGGACATGAAACACTGACCATTTGTTCCTAAAAGGCGAAAAGTTAATCTATTTACTTACAGTTTGGGTTAACATTTTTAAATACATTGAAACAATGATAATAATAAAACAATTTCCTTGACACTAATTCTTTAAAATAGTTCTTTTTTTTTTATTTTCATATTTTCATTTTTTTCTTCTTTTTTTTTTTCAGTTGCTGATCTTTTTTTTTTTATTTTTTTTTTTTTTTAATGATAAATTTTTTAAACCACTTTTTCTCATCATATGAA